>WOFM01000529.1:1024078-1275572 GCA_011428145.1 Ericerus pela
TTAGTTAATTTGGTAACTTGGGTTCCTAAAAAATTTTATTGCGCTGTGCCTCTAAAAATTAAAAAAGAATAAAAATTGAATAAAATAATAAATTAATAAATATATAAAAGTGGTAACATGCATGCAATAATGGACATTAATATGTCATCGATTAGTATATGGTGTATGTATATAAAAAAAAAATAAAAATATAAAAATTGGTAACATGCAAAAATGTTAAGTATTATGATAATTAATGATTCATCGCCTATATTTCGAGTCGAGAAAAAAAAAAAAATTCAATAGAGAAAAAATATTCACGAACATATATTACACGAAAAAAAAATAAAAGAAGAAAAATTCACAAATGTATTTTTGATTGTAGGTTCGATGAATTCTAAAGAGCGTTACGTTTCGTATTTTTTCTTAAAATAACATGAAAAAGATTGCAGAATAATATAGCGTTGCAGTTTATTATCTTTCCTACTTTGCATTGTATTTGAAGTGGCGTTTAAATATGTTCTATGAAAGGCAACGTTTTTCGGTTTATCTAATGCGGTCATGTAATGGATTTTAATCTCTATTGGTGTTTATTGTTAAAGGATTTCCTTTCATAAATTCGTGTGGGAATATTTCATGTATTTCTCTCACGCTCGTAGGAAAGTGTATAGGGTTTTTATTATACGAATTGTAGGTTTTTACTTGTTTGATTTTCATGATTTTTTCTTTGTAACAATTTTCGAGAAACCTGGATTAATCTGTTGCATGTTATTTTCTAGTAATTGTATTATGAAGTACTCTTTTTGACAATAATTGAAGGCCAATTTTTCAAGCAGATATTTTCGTGTATGACTTACATTTTGAACATTTGACGACTTGCATTTGAAATGGGAAAATTTTGTACATATAATAAATTCGAAATAAATTATTATATTATGTGTATCTGTTGGTTTCGTTTAATATTTTCACAACTATATTTTCGAATTTGAGCGATCTAATGATTTTGTTAGTATATCTGCTAATTGATTTTCGGAGCTTACTGTTCTAAAAAATATTATTTTCTCTTCGGAAGCTTCCAAAATCGAGTAGCCTTTGATCATTAAGGGCTCTCGACTTCTTTTGACTACCCCCAGAACATATTTTTTGTGTCGAAATATTGTCTTCCATAATATCCACCATTAGTTTTTCACCAAAAATCTCATTATTCATGTACTGCATTACTTTTATCGTATCGAGGGTATCAAAACTGCAATTATTTCAGCCGCAGTGCTTGATGAAGCGTGAATTGTTTGCTTGCAGCAATTCCACTCCACCAAGTCTCCATAGGCGAATAGCATAAATCCAGTTATTGACTTCCCTTTACTAAGATTCTGTAATTCTATATTCGTATCATCAACCTGGAGTGCATAAGAGGCATCAATGTATGCTTGTATTCCGTCCCCCTTTGATGTATATGTTAGATTATAATTTTTGGTTGTATTGACGTATCTGAATATCCTTTTTACATAATTTTTTAAGGTATCGTTCGAATTATTCTGAAAATGGGAGAAGAAATTTACTGGGAATAATATGTCCGGCCTCGTAAGTCTTGCTAAATAAAGTAGTCCCCCTATCATCGATCTATACTCTGTATCGTCCCTGCCATTTTGTATTTTGTCTATTTTTAGTCCCGTTTCCATTGGTGTATTGGTGTTTTTAAGTTCAGAGATTCCAAATTTTTTGATCATTTTTTCTATATGTTTATATTGCGAAATTATTATAGTGTTCTTTTCTATATCTCTGATTATCTCCAGGCCCACAAAAATTCTTAGATTATTCGTAATCGTAATTGTAAAATCTTTTTGCAACTCTTCATTTATTCTAGTAATGGCAGATTGTGAATTTGATGCTACTAATATGTCGTCTACATAACTCAAAAAATATGTTTTATCCTTATTATTTTTCATAATATACAGGCATCTATCGCTTTTAGTTTTTTCAAATCCCATTTCTTTTACTTTGTGTCCAATAAGTCGTACCATGATTTGCTTGATGTTTTCAAACCATAAATTGATTTTTTTAGTTCAAGTACTTGGTTTCTATCAATGTTTATGCCTTCAGGTCTTTTAACAAAAATTGGTTTTATAATGGGTGAATTTAAATAGGCAGTCTTTACATCGTATTGTATCATTATTAATTTTTCTTTATTTACTATGGATAATAATAATCTTATTGTTCCTATGGATGCTACGGGTCCGTGGGTTTCAGCAATTCCATACTCTGTCCTATCTTTAAAGCCACGTGCCACAAGTCTAGCCTTGGGTTTTGGATTTCCGAATTCATCAAACTTTATAGTAAAAATCCATCTTGTATCTATTAATTTTTGGCGATCATAGTCTACTATTTCCCATACTTTCAAATCATCGAGGGAATTAATTTCGTCATTGATGGCCTTTATCCATTCTTCCCTAAAGGGGTTTGTATCTATTTCAGAAAAAGTTTTTTGGGATATTATCTTCTATGTATGCTTTATTGTATTTTATATTAATATTCATTATCACAGGGTTCACTATCCCCAAATCATAATCGTAATCTGCTGACTTTATTGTTAAGGGTTTTTTATTTATTAATAGTGACTTTATATTTGACTTTCATCTACTTTAACATCACAAGAGATGTACGATTTTGTATTATAAGGATCCCCAAGACAATACCCTGTATTCGTATAACCCATCATTATGTTCTTTTCTGCTCTGTGTGCTAGTTTGGGATCAATTTTTTCTTTTGATTTAGATTTGGCTTTTGTCGCATTTTGTTTTCTGACTTCTATGGGTATGTGCTTATAAGTCAGTGCACCAAATACTTTTAAATTTTTCAAATTTGGTTTTCTTCCATAAAATAATTCGTAAGGTGTCTTAAATCCTTCATTTGCCTTAGTGGGGGATCTGTTGATTAGGTAAGCTGCTGTAACAACAGCATAAGACCAATATTTTATATCGAGATTGGCATCAATCAACATGGCCCTTACTCTTCTCATTAAAGTTTGATTTTGCTTTTCGGCAACACCATTTAATTCAGGAGAATATGGCACCACGTAATCCATTGTTATGCCTATTTCTCTACAATAATTTATTATTTTTGTGTCCGTGTACTCTTTTGCATTGTCGCACCTTATTGTCCCTATGGGTATTCCGGAAATTTATTTTTCATAGACATTATGATGTTTTTGAATTCGTTTGTCACTTGATTTTTATTCGCTATTGGCATGACAAATGTGTATTTTGAAAAATGGTCTATGAATGTTAAAATATATTTTTGATTGGCCACAGAGGGCGTAAATGAACCCATGATATCCGACGACGCTATTTCTAATTTTCGGGTTGGTTTAGTTCTTATCCCTGTATGACCCAGCTTTGAATTATTGGCAATACAACATATTTGACAGTTTACAAAATCTTCATCTCTAAAGTTAATATTTTCGGGTATGCCTATAACTAAATTTTTTAGTTTTTGCAAATATCTGGCATTTAGATGTCCAAGTCTCCTGTGTATTATTAATTTTTTATTTGTATTATTATTAATTTGGAGTTTATTCATATTATCATTATTATTATTAGTTTCTGTGATTATTTCTTCATCTTCACCCCCCTGAGATGATTCAGTATTATTATCTTCTTCAAGAATTTCCAATTCCACTGTAAAGTCATCCCACTCATCATTCGTATCTTGGGTAATGGGGGCACATATTATATTTTTTTCGATATTCTTATCATCTTTTTTTTTTTATTCTCTACATTATAGTATATGTAGAATATTCCCTCTTCTTTTTCGCAGTTATGATGATTTCTGTAGTTTCAATAAAATAGATGTTCGCAATTTCTTTTTGTTGATCGATATTAATTATTCCAGTATTTGTTATTTTAATAGCTGAAATAATATCTAAATTCAGATCTGGTACATAATGAACGTCATTTAATTCTATCAATGATTGAATTTTATTGGAATTTTCGACTTTGATCACCATTCTCCCAGTATGTGTGGCATATAAAAATGTATTTCTTCCCGCGCATTGCAATTTAATTGGTGTTACAAATTTTTTTACATCTGTTAATTTATTAAGATCAGAAGTTAAGTGTACTTCCGCAGCTCCATCCAGAATTGCTTTATATTTTAATGTTTCGTAATTTTCATCAGTATTATGTTTATTATTATTAGCCAATTCGTTTAATAACCACTCACTATTATTATTAAATTTTTTAACCATGCAGGACATTTTTACCTGCTGCTGTGAACTGTCCTTCTTATTATTATTCGATGGATTTGCATTTGCCTTTGGTGGGTAATTTCCCTGACTATTATTTGTACTTTCATTGTTATTATTTCCTTGGGAATTATTATTCATACAATTTTGCGCTATGTGGCCAAATTGTCCACACTTATAGCATTTAGGATTATTTTGATTATTATTTCTCCCATTACCTCTATAATTATTTCCTCTGTAATTGGGGTTTCCTCTATAATTGTTTCCCCTATAGTTATTGTTATCATTATTATTATTATTATTTGAAGTACTATTATTTTGGTTCTGGTCTGTTCCATTACCATTATTATTACCATTTTGACCATTATTGTTAAAATTATTTCTATTACCATTTCTGAAATTATTATAATTACTATTATTACCCCTATAATTATTCCTACCTCTATAGTTATTATTCCTTCCTCTGTAGTTATATCTATTATTATTACCGTTACCATTATTATTTCTATAATTATTATTAGATTGATTATTGCCATTCTGTTTTTTTAAGGTTTGATCCCTTTACTTTTGGTCTGAGTCCTCTCTCAGTATTCTTTTAAAGTTGTCTAAATTTTTTTCATTGGGAGGTAGATTTTCGTACTGTATTTTTGCAATTGCTTGTTCGTAACATAATGCTAATTGCAAATTTTCCAACTCTTCATTTTCTGTAACTTCTTTCCCACTGTCTCTCGCGTCTGTTACCAGTTCATCCCACTTTTTTAAGAAACCTTTAATGTTTCCACCTGGTTGAAATCTGAATTCTAACCATTTTGATTTCGCCATATTGGCTGTGACCGAAGTTTTCGTGCCATAAATATTATCCAATTTTTTTAGCATTAATATTGCTGTATTACAATCTCTTATTTGTTTTGTTATTTCATTTGACACTCTTTCTAGTACAAATGCTTTCGCATTATCTTTAATTTTGCAATAGTTCAACATGTCCCTGTCTGGTCTGAAATTAAGATCATCTATATTATCTATGTATGGCTGTAAAAACTCGTGTTCCCCAAAAATATCATAATATCCAGCTCCCCGGATAGCCAAAATAATCATCCTCCGCCAATCTAAATAATATTTTCCATTAAATACTTTTCCCAGGGGTCCCTGTATAGGTTTAATTTCAGTAGGGGATGCCATTTTTTCTTCTGTTTTACGAAAACCTAATAAATTATTTTTCTTATTAACGACAGGTGTATACTTTTTATTTTCAATTGACCCTTTTTCAATTTTTTCTTTTAAATTTTCCTCTTCACGATTTCCTTTTTTATCCAGTTTTTATAAATTTATTTAATTAAAGAATCTGTTCATAAATTTTTCTTTCGATTTTGCAGAACTATAAATTCTGTTCGAAAAATAATTTACTGAAGATTCTGAAATTACAATATATTTCAAACTACTGATTTCCTCAATTCTTCCAGATATATCTATCACAATGGACTCTAATACTATTTCACCTGTAAAGTATTTAACGTAGGGTAAATTATAAATTTCTATTTTTAGATCAACCACCTTTTCTCCTTCAAACTTTTTTATTAATTTCTCTAAATCTTCCTTTTTTATATTGTATTCACCGATCTTAAATTCAGATAGATTTATTATTTGGGACATAGAACTCTTAATTAAATTTAATTATTTTAGCCTCACTTCAAATACAATTACAAAATACGAAAAATAATTAATTTCAACAGATATTACCTTTACAATGACTTTACTTTATAATTCCTGTTGCGCTGGCGAACGATTTATGTTTTTTATGCTGTTGACCTCCGTACTTCCTGCCTGAATTTTGCTCTGGGTTGGCCGAAAAAATTGGGTCTTCGATGTTGGATCTACGATGAGTCCTCGACGATGGGAGCAGGTTTCCTTCGGCTGTTCTCATGATCTCTTTGGCGGTCCCTCTGGATTTGGCGTTCGATGACTTCCAGTATTGGCCGTTATTGAGTCCGGAACTTCAGCTATTCTTCTTCAATTTAATTTTTGATTTTCAAAATAAATTAAAATTCGAGTTAATTCTTGAAAAACACGATACTTTTTCGTGTATTACTCAATAAAAAACATAAAAAATTTTACGCACAGCAGTAAATTAAATTTCAAAAAAAATAATTATTTCATCGATTTAAATTTTCTAAGTCTCTCCTCAAAGTTCTACCGCAGTGATGGCTACCATGATGTAAGGTATGCAGAACAAGGATCGAAAGAACTTGAGACTTTCTTCTTTTAAGAGATTTATTTCGCGACTAAAATATATTTCACAAGTGAAAAAGTAAATGGCGAAGCAACAGCGATATGCGATCGAAAGTAGTAGGGGAAACACTTTGTGATGCGAGTGTACATATGACATATATATATATAGTATGACAGTGATGATGATGATGGAGGAAGAGAGGAGGTGGGATTTCGGTTACAACAAATAGAAATTATCAGATTTTAGAATTTAGAAAAATACTTCAAAGAGTGCACTAACAACAGAATACCGTGTTACGAAAACTCTATTAAATATTAGGTTGTATGAACTCAAAAGAAAAAAGATTGATAATTGCGAATTGAGGACGACAGCGAAATTGTGTAATACGAAATAGCGAGCATATTATTTTGGGTAATTGTTGTGATTTAGTTTTACTTAATTCTTTCGTACTGTCTTCGAATTAAAGCGTCGTTTGTTTAGTCGGTTGTAAAATTATAAAATGATAAAATGTTCCTAAATTCAACTTCGCCGTCGATTGAATTAAGTTCCTATCGGGATCAACATTTCAAAGTACATAACGTTTAAACGATGTTCTCAAGTGAACCTTCATTCGAATGAAATCTTTCGCTTTAACAATTTTTGTTTTTTTAGGGCTCGCGTACCGATCAAGAAAAACTGCTCAAACAATCCACCACTTTGTACATTGGAAATCTTTCATTTTTCACCACCGAAGAACAACTGTACGAGCTTTTCTCCAAATGCGGAGACATCAAGAGGATTATCATGGGGTTAGATAAATATAAGAAAACACCGTGCGGATTCTGCTTTGTGGAGTATGTCTCATCAGTAAAACACATCAATCGTTGAAAAACCTAATCTTTATATTGACGGCGTCGTATTTGTAGGTATTACGCAAGAACAGATGCTGAGAATGCTATACGATACATTAACGCCACTCGGTTGGATGACAGAATTATTAGACTTGACTGGGACGCCGGGTTCATAGAAGGAAGACAATATGGTCGCGGAAAAACTGGTGGACAGGTGAAGCGTTAATATTTTAACTTAATATTGATTTTGCACTGTTTCGAATCGGTAACCGAAATATTAAAACTATTTATTATCGTCTCTGTGTACGCAGGTTCGAGACGAATACAGAGCAGACTTTGATTCTGGCCGAGGAGGATATGGAAAATTGATGCAACAAAAACTGAGTCCCTCGGAAGTAGGAGGCTTCCCTCGGTAGAAGTTGTAGACGACTGCGCACGTTTCTGTGCTAAAAGAAGAAAATTTCAGTCGTTGAAATTTATAAACTCTGATGCGCGTTCGTTTCTCGAATTATTTCGAAAACAAATTCGTTTTTCGAAACACAGAAAATTTTCATTTCACTGTATTTTTGTTTCATTATAGATTACTTGTAACTTTTGAAATAATGTCAGAATTATGTTTACGTTGCGTAATGTGACCGAGGTAAACGTTTTTGTATAGTAAAAATTTATTATATTTTTATTTACTTTTTTCTATGATTCATTCGAAATTTATTTATGAAACGTGGCTAGACTGTGGGTCAGAAAAATTTTCACCTTTGACACAACCCAATTAACTTTTTACCGACAGCATAGCGGTTTTGCGACCTTCAAAATACGGCGTAATCTGAAAAAACACTGTATTTTATGGTGCTAAAAAATAATATTCTTGAATTTGATGCATAGTATGAGTCATATTTAGCGTTAATTCACCAAGCTATTTGATACAAGATTTTGAGACAGCTGAAATTACTCCTGTAATTCCTTTTCGCATTATGCGTCGTTCTTACAAAGTTTTTTTTGGCTAAAATTTCCGTCGCACGCGAAGAGGTGGCAAGCAGTTGGTGGTGCAATCATTCGTTGGTAAATCGACATATTTTCAAAACACACTCACTCCATAAATTTTAGCTGACGTGAAAAAACGTGAAAAGTAGGTACGTTATCCTTTGAAGAAATAACGATAAATCTATCAAAATTAATTCCTTTCGTTTCTGGCGGCTTTGTTAATGCAAATGAATGGGAATGTTTATGAAAATTCGATACTTGTATTCTGTAGAAAATATGTACCTATGGATTTTACAAATGAAATTCAACTTCTACCCCAATCGTATAAAACAGGAAGACAAGTGTCCACGACAGACGTTATTTGATTCTGCAGAGTTCACACAATGGCCGTTTTAAAGTACTTTCTGATTTTAAGCGTTGGTTTATGCTGGGTGCAGGTATGGAGCATATTTAATTTTTTTCAATGTTTATACTCTTGATTTCTTCAACCTCAAGTACCTACAGTTACTAAAACCAAATTCTGGGCTAATTGTAAAAATTAGAAATTAGAGATACTAATTTTTAAATAATTCGTGATAAAATCGAATTATAATTGCCCACTTAAGTCTATATTAAGCTAATATCAGTACCAAATTCACATTTCGATGAGATGACCATGTTAGAATACAATCATTTAAGACCTACTATCAAGTAATTCATTTTATTACACTTACTTATTTGCAATTTCAGTTATATAATTCGTTATATCTATATTATACCTATTTAGAATAATTGCTTAGATATTTGTACATATTGAGAATTTAGTGAGAGAATTTAGTGCATTGAAGAAAGTAAATTTTCCTTAATTTATGTCAGTTACCAATATGTTCATTTTCAGATGCAGAAAGGCCAGCATTTAACATAGTGAATGTCCAGGGTACAAGTTATGGGTAGTTCCCTTCACTCTCTCCTCCTTAAAAAAATTATTTTCAACTTTATTTTAGCATTTAAAAAATACATTTTCGGCTAACGGTACTTTTAAAACTTTTTTGATTTATAGAGGCCCGGGAGCGAGATCTCACCTCCTCTGCCTCAGTCCGTCTTGGACACAGATTACTTAGGAAAAAAGAAAATTTTTTTTTATTAACTTCAATTATATTCAATACACGAAGCTTTCGGTTCATATTTTTCGATCCTTCAATTCTTCACAACCAACAATCAATTTTTTTTTCAAAATTTCATCAAAACACAAAAAAATTTGCTACCGTTACAACACAACTGTTCTATTTTGCATGCAAGTTCATGAAAAAAAAATCTCAAAAATATATTGTTTTCTCGTAACGTCCGTGATAGTGTTGCCAAAAACACATATCTTGAAACGCCTTCGACAATTGAGTTATATTTTTAAAATTCACATCGGTATGGAGTGTTGCTTACAAGTAACCATATACGCCGAACACTGAAATGCAAAAATGTACAGTATGTTGAATTTAATTACCTTCTAGCTAAGTCAAACACATTTCTAAAAATCTGATCGCATTGTAAGTCAAATTTTGATGAAACTGACCTATTTGAGTGCACAAACAATTTTATCTGATCTTTTACCTAAGGTCCTGACAATGAAACGTATTTCGCGAGAGATTCCTTAAGCTTGAAATAATATACGTATTTTCGTAAATACAACCACGAACGATTATAAGAAAAAATCTAATTTAAATATATAGCCTATTTTCTAAACTGATGTACCAGAAGGGCGGCAAGGTTAATAAAAGATAGACTTTAAAATTGTTGAATTTGGGAAATGTAACGGGGGAAAGGGGGTATTCTTAGTCTCTTCATTTACTATAAGAAATATTACGTTTTGAAAAAATTGTTCGACTCCAACACTGAGAGATCCAGAGCAGATTGTTGAACGTAAAGAAAACCATTGATCAAACATGTGGTCGTCTTTACAAATATTTTCTACTTTTGGGCTAGAGAAAATCGGCGATATTGTCTTCTTGTTTCTTATTTCTCCGTTACGCCTTCACTTCACGCAGAGGCTACTTCTCGTATACTTAATTTTAGCGTTACTCAATCCCGACATTTTACCAGTCAACAACTTTGCATACGCGTTCACCCAAGTTTTTGCATAATTACATCTGTAGGTGTAATTCAAAGATGGAGGAACCACTCGCGAAATATTCAGTTTATGGTCTTGAGAAAGTGTCCGAAAAAAATTTAAAAAGTTGACAAGAAATTATTATGTTTTCAGTGGAGAATTTTACAATTTAAAAAAAAATTAAAGATGATAAAAATTACAATTCATAACAAGCTACAAGCGCCTGGGATCAGATAAAGAGGATGTTTTTTTGGGTGTTTCTGGATGCGTCCATAAACAGATGACAGACGAAAAGTCTTGGAGAGAATAAAATAAAGACTTCAGCTGGAAATTTCAAATTTTGTTTTTTTTAAATATAAAATTCAATATGGCTAATTCACTCTGACAGATACAATGTAAAAATAAAACAAAAAATTAATAATGAAAAAATAAAAGTACAAAATAAATTTTCAGTAACATCATAGGGATTCTAACAAGGGTTTAGGAGTGACAGTCCGGGTCATTAGCACAGAGCCACGGAGAAGCTTGTAGAATTTTTGAATTAAACATAACTGCAAACAAAACCATCCTAAAAACACCTATTATAACCTCTAATAACGCAAATAAAAATAATCTCTTTGACTGAATGTAGATGCTTCTCAGTTAATAGGAACATTCTTCGTTATAATAAATCCGCAGTAAAAGACAAACATCTGTGATCAGACAAAGATGATATTAGAAAAGGTAGGTATATGAGACAATGAGAGTCCAATGAGACTTCTGACTGTTTTAGCACTTTTTTTTAAGGCCGTAGTTTCTAAGGAATTAAAATAGTACCTATTTTGTGCGCTGACATTTCACACAACCAGTTTTATTCTTATCGATCTCAACTCTTCAACATATTATTTTGGAAGAATGTCTCAAAGCCCATCAGTTTTCCAAAATCAAAAAAATTTCCTAAAATTTTAATAATGTGAGAGTGAAAATAATTATTTTACAATATAGTATAGGTAATTTATTATCTAATTAATGTATCAAAATTTAGAATAACAACGGGCCTGCTACCATCTTTTAAGCAAAATATGCAGAAAATTTGAAATCAAAAAAATTAAAATTGACCCTTTTAATTTTAAGCACCTGAAGATTTTGTTTGTATCACATTTGAAGGTTCTCTCTATTACTTATGGGTAATTGTTGTCCTAACAATTCAAGAAAATTGTGGTAGATAAAGTTTTTTTTTCTTCTTCAGATGCTACAATCATACAGTGGCTATATTGAACCTTTTTAAGTAGGTCTTCTTTTGAAAATTCACTTTTTTTGTTTGGTCTTATATTAGTACTCAGAGTTGGGAGTGGGTTCATTTTTCATTTCATGAACTCATAAAAATTTTAGCACCAATAACTCAAATTCATATATATTTATAGGCATATATGTTTTTATTTGTACGTATGTATATAATTATACAAACTCTAAAGTGCTGATCCAAGGCACTTTGGCTTGTACCAGCCCAGGATTTTTTCCGATCACACTGTAGAATTTGTTGTTTCAGAGGAGACAACAAACATTTTTTTTGTGTGTCTATGTGTGGCTGTATAGGTAGTGGTACATGCCCATTGAATATGAGGGAGTAATTGGCAAAATAATATTGGATAAATAATTGGTGAAATAATATAGAAGAAATAATTAGCAAAATAATATTAGGGAAATAATTTGTGAAATAATTAATGACTTGTACATTTAGTATAGTAATATAAATTTGATATATTTGTGCCAATATTTTCCTCACATCATAAAATAAAAAGCGTACCCATTCCTAACCCTGGGGCTAATACCACACCAAGCATTGAGTAAATTTTCAAAATAAAACCTAATTTTTAAAAAAATTCTCCTCTTCTGTTTTCCTACAGGTACATGGTAAAACCATTTGGAATTCAAGTACCAAACATTTTTTACCAGTTGATTCTCCCACATAAACAGAAATGGTATTTTGCTACATTTCTATTCGAATAACACAATACACATTTTTTGCTTTTTAAAAAACCCCTCACAAATATTTCTTTTTTATTTCCCACTTTTTCTCTAAATTTGTCATATTTTTATATACAAACAACCAACTGTTGAGACACTTTACGTTTTTTTCATCTTCCTTTTCCTCTCTGATTTCGATAAAATTATGAACTTCTAGAACATTTATTTTCTTTTCTGTCTATGCTACGGTAACGTCATATTGCGGAGTTTAAAAATTTGGAAACTACAACCTTAATTTAATATTAGCTCTGTTTGATAGGATTACACTAACTTACACTACGGATATTCCACAAATATTCAAGAAAAACTTGGCACAAAGTTGTATAACATTCCTACATCTGTGGAATCGCCCTCCTGGTGTAGGTTGGTGTAAGTTCGTGTAGTCCTATCAAACAGAGCTATTAAGTTTGGCTCATCCACTCTCAAAGACATACCACCTGAAAATAAAACAATACCAAAAAAAAAAATTTTTTTAAATTCTATAAATTCAAGGATTCGAACATAAATTAACAGACTGATAATACATGCCTCAAAGCAAGGAGCCACTGTGGAACATCCAAAATCACTGTTTTAAACAACCCTAATAGAACGGCTTGTAAAATATCTTTAATAACACAAATAAAAATAAACTCTGTTTGAATGTAGGCCCTCCTTCAAAACAAAGACTTAGATGGGTAGTGAAAATTTTTGAGGTAAATTTATTAATGAAAAAATAACCATTAGGGAGGGATGTTTAAGAGGTGGATAAATCTGAATTTTAGAGGGGTGCTCCTAACTGGGTTCATACCACCTATCTATGGTGCTTCAAAAAATGAAATGATTCATGTAAGGTATAGAAACAAGCTTATTAATGAGTCAGTTTCTGGCACACCGAAGCTAATTTTTGTATGGTACGTCAAAAACTGATTCATGATGTCCAATAAAGATTAAAGTTTTCCAGATTCTTCGTAATGGAAAAAACAAAGTTACCTGTATACTATGTAATATAAAAAGGACACTTGTTTCGTTTTTTTATATATATATATTTTTTAATGGAAAACATCTTTCAAAGAGGGGTACTTCATAAAAAAAATGTAACAACCAAAATTATGATATCTTCAGTCCCTCCTTCTTTCAAATTTTCTATGTTCAAAGTGATGACGTTATCATCCCTCCCAGCTGCTAAAATTTCCAATACTAAAATTTTTTCAGTCCAAAATTATGACGTCATCAACCCTTTCCGCTACTAAAATCATAGAGTTCAAAATAATGACCAGTGAATAGTATTTTTCCTAATGAGCCCGCAATATCTTCAGACTGCCCTTAAAATAAATATATTAATTATATAAAATACAAGCCCTGAAGCACCTTTTGGCTTGTTCTGGCCTCGCAACACTGATCAATTCGTTATTAGGAAGGAAACAATGAAACATTTATAGTTGGCGCATGCGCCTTGAGTTTTGTCTGAATAATTTTCGTTCAATTTTGTCTTAATAATTTTCCATAAATTTTGTCTTAAAAATCGGGTTGCACGTTTATTATAATGAAACAAATAGATAGGTATACTTATACCTAAATAAAATAAATACCTATACAAAAATAAATATATAAATAAAAAAATTTATTGTATATTTGAATATATTAAAATTTAAGTTGATGGGCATTATCCCAAAGGTAGCCAAAGGGGATCATGACTTCATAATTTTTTGCTTGAAAATTTGAGAAATTGTGTGTGATTTAAGGGACATTAGGTATATATTTAACGCATATTGATATGGATACATTAAAAATGTTTTCTGAAAACATCAGTAGTGTCTTCGAGACCATAGTACCACATTTTATGTTTTGACTCCTTAACAAATTGAAGAAAATTACTTAGCCTAATTTGGAAAACCGCTCTTTATTATACTGAAATCTCATCTTATATACAAACAAAGTCCACCTGTTTGGTAATCTTTGTATTTTTGACTTTTAATTTCAGTTAGCCAGTGGCAGTGAGAATGGGGCCACTAACAGAATCCAACCAATCCCCAACCAACTGACTCCCGACGCCGACTATGTAGCCCAAGAAGACGTAGACTTCAATGAGGAGAATTTCAAAAAGGCAGCCATGGAAAGGCTGACCCATTATATGTCGGATGCGACTGTCCAGGACACGGTGACTAGTGCCCGTCGAACCGCCGAATTACTATTAACAGATCCCATCTCTTCGACGGCCATCATCAATCTCATGCACATCATTCGCGATATGATGACCAACAACCAGACGTTGAAAACAGTGCGATACATACAGGGGGTTATCAGAGGATGGTTAGGCAACCCAGAAGAAGTGAAGGATTTCTTTGCTGACTTCAACGGATGGTTTCAAGATCCACAGTCGCTGGAGAATGTGAAACGCAAGGACAAGCTGGTTGAAAAATGTATCCATTTGATGGTGGTCACCAAGTCACTGGACAACCTTACCAACAGAATTCGCCAGCTGAACTTTGCCGATTTGCCAGAGGCTATCGACACTATGTTCAAAAATTTCAATTTACTCGTCAAGTTAGGTCCGGAATACAAGATGCAGAATTTCCTCAGCGGTACTTTCAAGAAAGTGTGGCCGGGCTCAAAAAAGGGATCCAAATCTCCGGCAAATTCCGTATCGGAGATGGAGATCCAGCAAAGTGAGAAAAATTAGAGACATCATTTTTGAGCGGGTTCTCTGCTTGAACAATTTCAACATATTGTATTAGTTATCTATAAGTTTGACAGTGCCTATGATATTATAACTAAGTATATATAATAAATCGTATGAAACAGAAAAAGCATTCAGAAAACAATTGTGTTACCTTTTCTGAGTTAAAATAAATCTATAAATAGGCTTACCATACATCCCAATTTAAAAGGGATTATCCTGGTTTGAGGCACCAGTTCCAGTGTCCTGGCTGGTTGAGCTTCATGTCCCAACATCAGCTCTCCAACTTAAACAGAGGATGACGAATCAATTAAGTGAAATAAAATAGGTTTGTTTCAAAGCTGAAATGTTTTGTTCAATTGAAGTAGCAACTTGACCATTAGTTTTTCAAAAGATCAGGAAGTGCAAAAATTTCATAACGTGGGAAAAGACATAATGTGGACTCACAGCCGAGACAGTGATTTAATAATCTTAGAATGTCTCAAGCTGCACATGCCCAATCTCCTATTTCATATAATGTTACTAATAATCATAAAAACATTTGATTTTGGGGTGGGTGTTGCAGAAAAATTTTTTATTATTATTTTTGAAATTTCTTTGAAATCAAAATAATAATATATAAAAATCCAGTAGATTTTCTTTATTTTCAAATCGCTTATTAATGGGTAATACTTTAGGGATCAACAGGTCATATTAATTTATACAAACTGTCGACCCTTCACATAACTTCAGGGCAGGAAGCAGATATCTAGTTGCAATAAAATTTGATAGAATAATGAAATAGTATAAAATCAACGCATGTTTCAAAAGTGATAACTAAACATACCCACGCCCACCCTTAAGTCGTTTTTTGCAATCAATTTTAATAAGTTGATTTTCATTTGAAAAACACCTGCTTACAGAATTTTCATAAACAAATTGTTTGGTGTATACATACACATTCTGCACCCCTATCCCAATTTGGAATTTCATAATTATGATAAGCCTGCCTATGAGGATATTCGAGTCAACCTGAAACGGTAAACCAAAAAGAAACAATATATCTGCAAAAATAAGACCCAGGTCCATATAATCACAGGATGAGGCAAAGGAACAACCTAAACGTGTTGACGTCGCACTCATTAGTCGTACACATTTTTCAGAATTTTATTTAACTTTACTTATTTCTCATAAAATGTTGCCATCATAGTTAGGCGCACGTGAATAGCCATAGGTGCTCGGCATCCATAGAAACTTTTCTTTTTTCATAATAAGGAATAATATTTAAAATTTCACTTTATACTGTGTAATAATGATATAATTAAGTATACGCTGTATAACAACGACAGGACAAAAAAAAAGAAAAAAAAATTTCGCTACGGCCAAAATTAAAGGGCCCAAAAATTAGGGTTAGTTCAAATGGGTGAAAATTTGATGGACAAAAAATAGTGGGGGAGCAAAAGAATTTTCCGCACTTTCTCAGGTACCCATAACTTCAGAGGTCTGCGCATGCCAGTGGACGCCATTGAACTTTCAACCATTTCTAACAATGCAATTTCGTGGAAATTTTGTGTTTGACTAAATGAGCAATGTGTGACTCGAATGCAGCCTATGATATACCGCACATTTGTTTTGCCACAGTGTGACATAGCTTTAGTCAATCAGAAATAAGAAAATACAAGTAGGCCGTCTCTAATTTAACAGATAACTCAAATAAATAAATAAATCAAAATAGTTAAAGTAAACTTTTTTGCCATTAGAAATCATTGTTGCATACACAATGGTATTTTATTTGATAGGTGCTTTTCAGTTTAGAAAAATATGTTTTGTGGTCGTGTTTGCTTGAATAAACAAATTGGCGTTTGTGGCATGAGCCATACGTTACGTCACCTTTGAACCCCCTAAGCTGCAAAAAATGTGTGGGAATTAGAATATCCCATTTACAGCGAGTCTGACAGTACCAACAAATTGCAACAATAACAAATCCAACAAATAACAAATGCAGTTCTATTGGTATTTGCGATTGTCAGCTGGTAGTACCGTCGGATTGTTGTGTAAATTTAGCTACTTTTCTTTGGATGAAACCGTGTACCAGCAGCTTTATACTTTGTGTTTGACTTTCGCTGTCTGCAACAGAAGTTGAAAACGAAGGGAAAGCTCAAGCCATAGAAATGAAAGCTGATGAATTTCACTCAACTCAGTCAGAAACCGAAAGCTTAAGTAATTTTATGTCAAAAAGCTAAATAGTTAATAAGCTGGAGCTTTATTTTTTGGCTGACTCGATGAGTACCTATAAGTAATTGATAGAATTTGGATTTTGATATTTCACGCACTTTTAATTTTAAATTTGAAAATATCTAGTAGAAAAATGAGTTCAAGAAACTGACTCAATTTTTTTTGTTCTGGGAAAAACAACAAAAAGTCGAAAAAGCTAATAAAGATAGAAGATTTAGTTTTATCTAAGCCAAGCACGAAGCCAAATATCAAATACCTGAAAAGTGAAGCTGAAGTTTTATGTATCAAGGCTGTAAGTTTAAATCGATGTCTAAGCTTTTTATATGACTATTCAACTTTGGTCCATATACAATCAGTTGCATTGCCGGTGCACCCTTAGCTCTTGCTGATACAAAAAATGGTTCATTGTAACCAACTTCAGCAATTTAGCGATATCCTTTTTTAAGGGGAACTTATTTTGATGCATTGAAGGCAAATCCAGAATTGAGAATGTGGCAAAAAATATATAAATACATTAAATCCTCTCAATTAACTAACAAAATAACGAAGAATAGAAAACAAGAAGAGGGAAGGGAGAATAGGGAAAGTGAAGAAGTGGGGGTACACTGAACACTGTACACTGCACACTATTACAAGTTTTGCTTCTGGTGCACATACTATGCTATAATGTCGTTTTTTAAATATTTATTAGGCCTAAGCCATTTGGCCTCATAAGCTAGTGCAGTGTCTGAAGAATATGCATATATGTGTTGCAGTCAATAACATAAATCAGGTACCCAGACATAGGCAGCAAATTTTTGAAAATTTGTGGAATAATGACACATTTGTTTTAACTTGCTTCAATTTTGTGACACATATGTGTCTGACATAGTTGAGTATTACTTCACCTAATCATTGTAGAGGTGTCTATGAAACGCTCTGATGTCATTATTTTAAGTTGAAAATACCTTAGTGATACATTACTATGTTTTACCCTTGCAGCATCCCCTTGGCTCCTATGTTTCATTACTACCATCTTTCCTATTTTGTCACAGTAGATCCTTAAATAACTTCGTAATAACTCGACTGTAACAGAAAGGCGACATTTTGTGCCATAATTCTGACACAGATGTGACCTATATTTACTGATCTCCTCCACCCCACCGTTGACACCAATCTTATTTTCCACCTTTATGACATCCAATGGCACCCCCTCATCCCGTACTTGAAGCCTTAGGAATTGTACCAGGTAAGGTATTTACATGAAAAAGTTTTAATAATCAAGTGTGGCTTTTGGTGTGGGTAAGCCTACCTTTACTTGGTTCTATGAACCAAATAATTTGTTTTGCATTTTTGACGACCAAGTGTTTCTCAGTGCTGATATCCAGCAGGTTTAATGCCTATGTAAAGCTGTAGCACACCAGGGCAACTAAATGAGGCTTGGCTGTGGTGTTACACATATTGAACCATGCATTTTTATCAGCGAGTTTGTACCTAAATATAACGTACCTATGTACTTGCCTTCTCTAACTGGTCAACACATAAGTGTAACTGCGCATAATTTGTATGAGTGCATACGGACGATGAATATGTGTTTTAAATGCAATACACTAATTAGAGTCAATAATGCGTCTGTTGATGCAGGACCAAGTCCTGAAAGGAGAAGGTATTGGGATAATCTCCCCACATCGAGTTTTATGGCAGGATTGATGCTCTCCTTGAACACACTACAAGTTATCAATTTGGCACCCGAACTATACATTTTGCTTGTGCTTAGTCACTGGTATCGCTTCCTTAAATTCTATCCTCCATGTTGAAAAACTCTGTGTGTAAAATCTTCAAGATATTCAATTGTTTCGGCTAGCAAGCAATTATCTAACAGATTATGTAAAAAAAATATATTTTCTGAAAAACAATCATAGTTTTTCAAATAAAGAATTACATGGAAATAAAATAATAATTTTTTTAAATTATAACAAATTTTATTTCCAACAAAATAAATACATTGACTTAGGCACAGAATAGATAAAATATTATTGGCTACACGCGAATTCGACTAATAATTATACGAAGCAAACCGAATCATTGGTTTTAAAAAGGGGTCGTCATAATTGGGCCATAATTGAACTTTTTTTGGTTTATTTCGCCAACTTTAGGGAACAAATTGATAACTTAGGTTGCCTACCTATCAAAATTATTGGCGATAGTTTAGTTTGGTTCACCTATTTAATCATTTTTTTTACTATTTTTTTATTTCAAAACAATCATCTCTTAATGACAAGACTCGTCAGTTTTTTGACTCTGACAAAAGCTTGAAAAAATGGTGTAGGTATCTACCTAACCATTTTTTATTATCAAGACTCAGTGGTTAATGAAAATAAATTTAACATATCAATCAACTGTAGGAGAAAGCTGCCCACCATGCCCCCTATATCTAGAGCCCTGATATCACAAAATGTGGGACTGAGTTTCAGGTTCCCAAGAAAATTAATTAACAAGAATGAGAATTAAGTTAAATCCCAACCGTTTCAAATCAGTCTCCTTCCATAATAAGTTTTACTTTTGTAAATAGGAGTACCTACTTAGTACCTGTAGTGAAAAATTGTTAATATCAGACCTTTATATTTATTTTTCAGTTGTTACTAATACGGTGTTGATACCTACATAGGTGTGTACATTAGAAATTTAAAGGGATTTTTGGTAGCACCTAGAATTTTGTTTCGTTCAGTTTAGGGATTTCTGTACAAATTGGTTGACAGCCCTGTTCGAAAATTACAGCCTCATTCACGATTTTCTATCATAATTTAATAAGAACAATTATCTTAATTTTTAAAATTAAATTGTATATTTTTTTGGAAATAGTTTTTGTTTCAGTCAACCTTCCGGTAGTTGTACCAACATTCTCTACGCCCTTTGATTAACAGAGAAAATCTTATAAAATGTATAATAAACAGCGAATTTTATTCGTTATTTAATCGGCCAGAGGACGGTTGGGAGTCGTAATTATACAGGTGATAACGATCATGCTGGTGTTTCTTTCACATCCACATTCACAGATGGAGACTTCGTTCGTTGGCGAACCGGAGGTACCCATGTCTGAGGTGCAACTTTCATAGCTTTCTGCTTCAAAAAGTTCATATCCTCCTGTGTTGCCTCGATGCCCATACTTCGCAAGTTGGTAATAATCATTCTTGATGAAAACATTTGCATAAGTGCCATAAAACGTTTGACTTTCTCCGAAGACACTTTAATACCTTTGGCTGCGAAACTCTGCGAGATGCTCTCCGCAGTTAGTCCTTCAACTGACTGCTCAGCATTCTGCACCGTCCGCTTAATCGTGTCCAAAAGTCGACCATTTCTCGCATCCTCTATCAAGCTCTCGGCCTTCTCCTCACTCATATACACTTCTTGTATTGCTAAATACCGTCTAACCTTTGCTGGATCTGCACCATTGATGGCCTCCTTTGGATGGTGTTCACCCATGGCGGTCGCCAGTGGTATCTGCGAGACGTCGTGCACATCCTGCAAAAAATTGGTACGCAATAGTTTCCTCAGCCTGTGCTGGAACTCTGGCATTTTCATCACATTTGAAATGGTTTCCAGCCCCTCGGCAAATGATAAACCACTCTGCTCATCCTTGATCTCGAGCAACTGCTGGCTGATGTGGTCGTAATTGCGCGGATACAACGTCTTCAGCAGCAAGGCCATCTCCTGGATCGATTCGACACCCTTAATCAAATCGATGTCCTTCAGCGACTCCAGCACCGAGCCAGACAACCGATTCAGCACGTCCGGTTGAGTGAGCAGTCGCTGGAATGTCTCTGGATGCTCGAGCAGCAACGTTTTCAGCCGATTAAATTCGGCGTCATCGATGGCCGGCTTGGTCGCCACCTGATTCTTGAATACGCTAGACACGTCGTCGATCATGTTCCAGCGTTTGACAATCTGCTGGACGCAGCCACGATCGTCGGCTATGTTGCGTAGCGTACGGAAAGCGTCGCCCAGCGTTTTTTTGGTGATTGGGTCGCGAATGTCGCGTACTTTCAACATCATTAGGGTGCCATCGAAAATGGCGTCCGACAGTGGAAATGATTCGGCTACGTCGCCCTCCAGGCTGATGTAGTACTCATCTCCGAACTCTTCTTTGAACAGGTAATCCAGATTTTTGATTTGCTCACCAAATCCGCGGTCGTCCGTCAACAAGAAGTGCGCCATTCGTCCGTAGATGCCGGCAATGAGCAAGAAGTTCCAGTAACCGGTGTTTGGCAGTGGGCTACGAACCTCCAGCTGAGATTCGAATTCGTTCTCCAACCAGTCTTGCATGCCTTCAAATAAGTTGCAATTGATCACCTGAAAAAAAAAAAAAAAAAAAAAAAAAAAAAAAAAAAAACAACATGATAACTTAATGTGATCCAGAACAGACGTAGAATTGAAGGAGGATAGGATGTGCGGGCTTTGAAAGGGCACGATTTGCCAGGGAATGAACAAAACAACAATGTATAACAGAGGGGTGAGACAACTGAGGTTATCACCTGGTAAAAGAGCTTGACTTAAAAAAATATATTTTTTACTGGTGGTAGAAGGCCTGACAATGGGACTTCCACCAGGTCTGGTTTTTTTGGGGCGGGCTGAAGTTGTCAAAAAACAAAAAGCAGAAAGAAAAGGAAAAAGACACAATTTTCAATTTTTTAGAGAACTCATAACGGGCATCCGTGGGCACTAGGTATGACTTTGCACTTGTCTTGCTTTGACTATAATTCTACGTCTGGGCTGCTTGAACAGTATAAAGATGGTACATAAATGAAATAAACGTCCACCTACATAGGCAGGAAAAAGAAAAAATATGCAGTCAAGGGCGATTTTTAAAACGGTTAACACACTGTTACCAAACTTTTCACTAATTCTTCAGCAGTGTCTGGCTAATTTTTTAATTTCTGTATTTTTCAATTGAAATATTATTAAGATAAATTTTGATACATAGCGTTGTGTTTTAATGAAATATAGGTATCTACCTGCTTGAAAAACATCAAGTTTTCAAGTTGTGCGAATTTCAAAAACCTGAATCAATAAGCTGTGCTTGAGAAAAAAATTTACTTTTTAATGGAAATCTGCTAAAAAGGTTACCTATATTATTTTTTGCAACACCCTTCCGAAAAGTCCTTTTTTACGCGCCTTGATGGAACAAAACGTAGAAAATTTCGATACGAAGCCAAAAAATTATTTTCAGCACATACGCACTTGTAACTTGAATTTTTCGCACGGGTAGATTAATTTCTCGCATAGGTTAGGTATTTTCTCAGTTTTTATTACTTCTCGCAAGAAAATAACTACCGTATTTTTTTTATCGCATTTTCATCGAATATAGGAGGAAAATAAAAAACCAACTACTTTCACACAAAAATAAATAGAAAAAGGTGACTTTTTTTCAATAGCTTCTAATATATGTTGCAAATTTTCAATGATAAATTGACGAAAATTTACAAATACGAGTAATTTTATTAGTATTTTAGAATTTGGTAAAAAAAAATTATTGGGGGAGGTGTTGAAAGTATTAGTAATTTTTTTGTTTCAAAATAAAATAAAATTATTAATTATTATTTTGATCTGACTAAAATTCATCTCAATTTTTGGGGAGATATTGAGGGGTGTTGCAAAAAATAGTGTGTAATACAAGTGCCAAGCAGGTGGTTGATACTCGTGTGATTTGCAACACGAAATGAAGGCTAGTAGGTACTGCAAAATTCACACTCGTATCAAAATTACCTACTTTTTGCACTTGTATCACAAATAACTAAATCTATCGTTATCATATTTATCATATTTTCCTAAAAATAAACTTTTATTGATGAAATTGACTTTATGATGGTGGAAGTTGACTGGAACCTAAATCAATTTTTTATTTTGCATCATTTTAACAGATATAGGTATATATTAGCATCGACTGTTTCTAAAAGAAATGTTTTATAATGTTAAGCTTGGCGGAGTTAAGAGTAGGTAATTTATTAGCTAGGAATTTTTAAAATACCTATGCAAAATGAAAAAGTTGAGTCTACATGGAATCTTCAAGAAAGAGTGTGGTTTTATGATAGCTATAATTACAGTTTTCAGCCAGTTTCTCAGATAGTTCAGCTATAATGAAAGATGATGAGTTCGAGAAAATTGTATGAATTATCTATTATTGGAGATTTTAAGGAACTCGGATAGATACATATATGTAAATCAAATAGATATCATATCGAATTGTTTTTCATTTTGTTTCGTTTAATTCTAAAAAGAAGAAGAAGAAGAAGAACTAGTTTCGATTATTCAGTTTTTTGATCTAATAAAATGAAAAATGGTATCGCCTTCATTTTTATCATCAACAGCTGTGTTACTAATGGTAGGTATTCGATGAATTTTATTCGATGCTTAAAAATGCGATACTCACTTGAAAAGTCGAAACAAAAAATAACGAAATTACATAAACACTTTTCATGATGTCGATGATTCGCTCCAATTTGTACAATAAAATGACCAGACTTCGGATGCAAATTTATGCTTTATAGACCTCAACAAAGTGATTCAGGAGTCATAAGCAAGGTACAGTTGTTCATAACATGCGTTAGGTACCATCGTTTTTGTGCAGCTGTGTTATACAAATCATATCTACGTGGGTTTTTGAGTAAATAGATTAGGTAGGTAAGTTATCGGTTATCTGTTCACGATAAATTATGATTTCTTAACGAATCCAAAAGTTTGTTATATAGATATATATCGGCACTAGCACAAACAAACCACAAAAAAAAAAGTCATAAATTCGACGTTTCATTTTTTTTTTTGCATCACACAAAATGGCACCGAATGTCAATTTTTCAAACTTCTGCGCAGCACTAACTACGATATATTATTATCTGTGTGTTTTTGAATTTCTCACGGGAGTAAGTACCTACTCTTGAATTTGAAAAATAATGTTTCTTTCTTCTTTTGAAAACATGTATATAACGTGACTATTGGATGTAGCAGCAGGTACAAACAGTTCATATAATTATTATACTTTCTTCTGCCAGAAGTATGACGCCATTCTTCATTAAATGATATTATAAAGAAACAATAGTTCCTAACGAGAACCAAATAAACCTTATATCTGCATGAAGTCTTGGGCAAAACGTTTTTGAAAGTCTCTCAAGGTTACTATAAAAAGTCTGTTTACGATGTACTTCACGATTGCGAATATTATGAAACATAGGCTAAGGCTGCACCTACATTACATACAGCAAGCAGCACAAACAAAATATTTTGTTCCTGCTATTTGATGTTGACAGCAAATTTACACTGGTTAGAAGTTGTTGTTTCTGCGCTTTCTGTTTGTTATGTATAGACGTAGTCTAAAGGCTACAAACAAAACATATCACAAAGTCAAACTTACTTTCATTTTTTTTTTTCGATCAAAGTTCTACGAATATTCAAAGTGGTCGCCAACGGTTACCCAGCAGAAGGCTGTCTGGGCGTTCACTCATTTTGAAAGACTATGCTTCTTCTTTTTATGAGAGGGAGAACGAGCAGGGGCGTACCGAAGGGGGTTTGGGGGATCACACAACTCCAGTATCTGCAAACCAGTCGGCAAATTATATCAAATTTGTTGTGTTCCTCTTCATAGTCTGCAATTTCTTTGGATTTGTGGCCCAGCAATCGAAATTTTCACCGGGTATATCCCCCCAAAAAAAATCTTTCAGTACGTTACTGAAAACGAGATAACTCAAATTTTTTTAATGAATCTATCAATAAACCTATTCAATCGAAGGTGCCAGTTCAAAATTATAATCTGTTTAAAAAAGTGAATAACGCTATCTATGGGGATCTAAGGTTGTGAGGTATATTTTCGTAAAAAAGTAAAATAAAAAAATAAAATATAAATAAATATTAAAATTAAGTAGACGATCCCACAAAATAAATCCCATCAAGATCCGGTGAATAAGAAACATACTCCTTTCTTTTAAAGGTACCATGTTCTCCAAATAGACAGTTGTGATAAAAGAAATGAGATAGATAATTACAGATTATATTACTTACGGATCTTGATGAAAAATGCAACTTGAAAAAGTAAAGACTTCCCCTGATAACTCTAACAATAAGGAGTAACGAGAATTAACATGGTAGAAAGTGGGGAAGTCAGTCTGTTAATAAGTGGTAATCAATAAAGGACGTTTGTTCGATCACGTCTAATGTGAAAATGTAAAAAGAAGTAAAATTGAAATAAAAGTTCTAGCAATTTGAAATCATGTTTCATAGTTCGTCTTTTTTATTAAGAATATACATTCTACAAATACGGTAAAATAAATATCGCCGAGTGAAACAGAAAGGTGTTCTCAAAGTCATCTCCACGTGGTGCGGCTCATTGACATCGGACAACAGACACTCAACATCTTAACAGTAAGGTAGATACCAATTAACATTAGCCCAATCATGTGTGATACTAAATCGTTTTGTTCAAGATCACCCATTTGGATTGTTAGGGCTTTTTACAATCTCAGGAGGAGTTGTGCAGGATAGAAACAATGTAACCTCAGTAGATAATTTTATTTAAGCATGATAGGTACTGCATGTTAATAATAATTTTGTTATTTTTGGTGACTAAATAGATAATTGTTAGGCAATAGGCTATTATTTTGGTATAAATAATCAAAAAATTGATATAATTAAACAGATCCATCTTAAAAATGATGGTACGTACTAAAAATAAAAGAAGTCTTAAGATTCTCTGAATAAGTATAAGGCAACGTCATTTACATCACAATTCTTATCAGTAATATCACTAGGTAGCTAAATTCTCACAAAAAACATGGAAAAGCATAAAAATATAGGAATTTTTGGTCTTAATTGTCTTAAAACAAAAGATAGCTACTTGTTCGAAATAATTTAAATTATAGAGGAAGCTTTAATGAATATAATAAGCCAAAGAACGAGAAATTAGGTTCCTTAGAGGCTGAGAAAATAATTTAACTTGATGTTATCAGTGTAATGTAACCCTGAAAATAACTAACAAAAACGCTCAAAAGCACCAAATTGAGGCACGATTTCATTTTGTTCAATTATCTCAGCTTCTAATAGCTAAAATTTCTTGATATTTAGCTTATTTTATTTTTTGAAGCCTCTTTCACAATTTCGTTTCTTAGAAATGAGTAGCTATCACTTGTTTTAAGATAATTATGACCGAAAGTTCGAATATTCACAATGCTTTTCATGCGTTTCAGCCACCCAGTGAGATATTGCTTTCAGTTGTGATGTCACACGATGTTGCCTAATACCTACAATAATTTAGGTACTACCTAAAACTCATGCTTCTTCAATTGATGCAGGTCAAAAAAAATCTGAGTTTATTCGTTTGAAGTAGGTTTTCGACGAGAATCTACTTATTAAAATTGATCTCGTGTAGGTACCTACCTAAGTCATTTTTGTGTAACACTGTACAAATCGAAATTTACGTCCGACTGTCACGAAATTTAGTACACATATTTGAACCCGGACAAAAATGAGGCTTATTTCTTTTGGTGTGGATCGGCCGTACAGTACGACTGGTACATCGTATTACGTTGCATTTTTGACAGTTTAACTGCTCCAAAATATACGTCAGTGACTATATTTTATTCTAACATTTTGACAAATTTGGTTTCAATCGGCTTAACAGTTCATACGAGGAGATAATTTGAGTAAATCTTCAATTATTGTTGAGAGGAAAATATAAATTCCAGATGAACCAAAGAAGCAGGGCGAACAGCAGGCCGGGCGTTATGTTATTTTCGAAGCAATTATATCTATACATATATTATTAACATTTGTACATTTCATTGCATTCAAGTCTTTTGGAAATTTATAACTTGACAATCCAATTCGTTATGAATCTCCTTAGCAGTTTATTTTAAAAGTAATTTTCGTACTTACGAATTTTTCAAATTATAATTTTTTATTGTGGTTTTTTTTTTAACTTTCTTCTTCTAGCTTAGCTTGCTGCGCCAGAGTTTTGTTTTCTTACAGCAGTATTTTAACACAAACTAAGTTAAAATTACGTACTCTAATTCTGTAATTTGCATTTTTTTACATATGTAAAAAAATTTAAAGTATCTAACCAACCCAAAAAATTCTGATATAGGTATCTATAAGTGAGGCTCTAATAATTTAACGTGGAGATGCTCATCCGCCATTTTCTTCTCAATCAGAAAGCAAATAATTAATAAAATATACACTAAAATATTGAAATATAATTATGATCGAAGACTGAATTATACAGATCAATACTAAATAGGAAAAATTGTTGAAGTTTTTTACGTTAGATTGTTTAAATTTTAAAATTTTGATTTTTTAATTAGAGAAATATTTTAGAAATTTTGAAATTTTATCGTTCATGATGATTATAAGTATAATATAAACAAACTGAAACAAAACGATCCAACTCAGAAAGTCAGAATCTCTTAATTATATTACCAAATAGATATAATACTGATAAAATATGATTAGGAAGAAGATGGCGGATGAACATTCCTGGGTGTAGCTATCGGAGACATATAGGTATAGGTAACTAGTTGCTTACTTTAAAGCCTAATTCACAAGACTAGTTTTGAAGCTACTAGCAAGCTTTTGGGGTAATATTCTGTTAACAGTTTATGCCAGTTTACTGTTTTTAGTCATTAAAGTTAACTTTAGCTTGGCAGATACTCTCCCAAGAATCTTATTAGAATCTCACATGACAATCTGCCAAGTTAAAGTTGACTTCAAAAAGTTAAAACGGCAAGTAACATTAACTGTGAACAGAATAGTACACCAAGTAACTAGCTAGTAGCATGAAAACTAGCCAAGTATGAATCAGACTTAAATGATGCAAATAATTTGAAAATTATTTCCCAAAGAGTAGTTAGCTTCTATATAAGTATATATAGAATACCACCCTACTAGAATACATTTCTCTTCGTCACTCATCTCTCTCTCTCTCACTCGAACCTATAAAATAATATTCAGTTGCATATGACAGAGATATTTTTGGTAAATTTTTTCTGGAAAATTTCTTCGCCATCATAAAGGAGATTAGTGTGTGTGTTTTCAGTTTTAAAATTTTTTCCCCCCTTTTTTTTTTGTTCTTGACCACCCACTGTACGAAAAAAATTATAATAAAAGTAATTTACTCCCTTTAACCACACACTTTAAGAAAAAAATTTATAAAAAATTTGAAAAAATTATATTTTATCTGGGGATCAAACCGACACCTCTCACATGGCAATCACACACTGAGGCTACATGCTGCACCAGATGATGCAAAATAACAAATCATTTATGATATACGATTTTAGCTGATCTCTCTCCTGATCCTGTTCCCTCTCTTTCCCCTTTCTTCACTCCATCACTCTCTCTCACTTTATGTTTCTCTTTGTCCCTCTAAGAAGTTGAATAACTATTTTTATATCTATAAAATATAGGTATATCTCATTTTTCTCGCAATCCAGTTAGTATAATAGGTAGGTTATAGATATTGATTTTGAACTTTGTAACTTTTTACAGCCCCGTATCTCAAGAAGGGCCAATATGAAGTCATGAAATTTTGAGGGTATACTTATTAAGTACAATACGATTTTGTTGAAAAAAATTCTTAAAAACTTTTTTTGGAAGTTTAGAAATGAGGGTGTCGAAATCATATCTTTTTCCTGAGGGAAGATACGGACCTGAGACTTGGCTTAAAACTTTCATTGGTACAACGAAAATAATTCTTGAAAATTTCAGTTCGATCAATTGAGCGATTCTGAAGTGATGGGCATGCAGACTTACAAAGAGATAAATCATTCGCATTTAGTTAATTGTGATACAAGTGAGTCAAGTAGGTGATTTTAGTATAAGTGTGATTCCTGCAGCACAAGCCAAGGTGTGTGATGCAAATCACACGAATAGCAATCATCTACTTCGCACGAGTATCACATACTAATTTTTTCAACATCCGCTTAAAAAAAGTTTTCGAATTGCATTATTGAACAATATGTATAAAAAACGACAAATTTGCATTTAATTTCAGTATTTTTATTCGTTTATTTTCAAGTAGCCGAAGATAAATAAAAACTTTGATAAAATACAGATATAAGTAAATTTTCTATTCTTTCTAGCAGTACCAACCTCAACCTTCTAGCTTAATTAGCGGCTGAGAAATCATTGATTGAAAGCAGAAGTTTTGTACATTCCAAAAACCGAATTTTTAAAATTAATTTGTGTTTTTTTCGTTCATTTATTTTCGTGCAGCTAAAGATGATTAAAAAATTACATAAAAAGCCAATTCAATCATATTTTCTATTCTTTCCAGAAATAATAACCCCATCTCTCTGGCTTAAATAGTAGTTCAAGAACCATTGAGTGAATGAGGAAAGGTTTTTAGATTCCAAAAACCTTCCACTATTATTTTCGCCTTTTTTTGGTTTGTTTAGTTTCAATCAGCTGAAAATAATTAAAAAATTAAATAGAAATTTTTTAAATTATATCCTCTTTCCAGCAACACAAACGGCCATACTTTCTAGCTTAAATGCAAGTCTATGAGAAATCGTGAAGTGAAACAAAACAGGTTTGTTTCAAAGTTTGAACGTTGCGTTCAATTGAGTGGTAACCTGCCAATCAGTTTTTCACGAAATTCGGAAGTGCAGAAATTTCATTATGTTGGATAAGACACAAGGCGCATGCGCAACCAAGACAGTAACTTGATAATCTAAACAAGTTCCAAGCTGCGCATGCGCAAAATTTTACTTTTCGACGTTGATGTAAAATATTACCCTACCACGCGTATAGGTAGTTAATACGCGCGAAAACGTCTGTTTTTGGACTGAGTTCATTGCAAAACATAATTTCTCAAACTATTCACGTTTTTAAATTAGTTCCGTCAAAATTAAATATAATAAAACAAATAACACAAAAACCACTATTAGCACTTCCCCATTTAAGGTACGAATATTGACCAAAATATATTATTTGAAGTTTCCCCTTTTCTCTAACCCTTTATATCCATCCTCACTCTTCTTGTCTGATTCGTTAGACGTAACCACACTCTATGATAAAATACCTCATCCCTCTTGACCCCTCGTTCCTTTGCTGTTCAATGTAAATTAATTTCGTAATCACATATCATTTTTCTTTTCTTTTTTTTTATTGAAGTGGTTGAAAAATGTGAGGCGCATTTGCTGGGTGACCTAAAAATCAAACGCACCAAGGTAGATACCTGTTTTGATAATCTAATTTGGATTATTTTCCAGCAAATGTCTCAAAATAATATGATTATTTTTCATGGTAGGGGGCTGGGGAATTTTATCTTCACAATACGCTGACTGGGTGTTCCGATAGACACTGACAACAGCATCAAGTCTATAAAATTAATGAAAGACAGCTTTGAAGTCAAGGTTTTAGATTTGAATTATACACACCTACTCTTCGACATGTTAAATTTCTTCTTTGATTTTTATCAGGTAGGTCTATAAGTACCTAATGTTGGTATAGGTACCTACACTTACTTCCTTAAAAGTTTATTTATTTATTTCAAACTTGATACGACACAACGAATATTATGTAGCTGCAAGTATCGGGCAGACATAAATTGATTTTGCAAGGCTGATAATTTCCCAACACTTTCTCCGCCATCGATGCACCCGCATGCACGGATCGCTGGAATGTGGGTCTATCACTCTCACTGCAGCAGATGAAGATCGAATCGAACACAAAGGTTGTATATTTATTCGATAATTCCATAAGCACAGTTTTCATTTACCCGGTATATTGGATGACGAACGGTGTACCGATCTAATTCGAGTGCGTTAATGGATGCCACGATATGTGCTTGCATTCGAGTTCCACACGAAGTTCTACCGAAGTTTTAAAAATGAAACCTTTCGTGTACGTCCAACACGACTACATACGATTTTCACCAAGATTCGGGCCGATTGAGCGAGGAAATAATTCATTGCTATTGTTTCGCAGGTATTATTTGAAATTATTTATATTCGTTATCGTATCGATAAGTGTGGTCGACTGTCAGAATGAAGCTCCAGTTCCAGCCACGGAGCAAACAACCATTTTGTGGTCGTTGGCACCGTGCCAGTCATCATTTTGGGTACCGAGTACATCGTCAGAATTCAATCAAAACTGGATCACATACCAGTACGACGGTAATCCTTTATCACAATCGGGTAAGTACTTCATGTTTCCTATTTCTATATTTTTGATATATACATATATATGTATAAGCTGTACTTGACTAAACCAGTTTAGATACCTGTACCATTATTCTTATTCGTTTATCAAAATTAATCTCAAAATATCACACAAATTTGAATTCATTTCCTCGCTGATGCACTCCATATAGTATCCTAAGTGGCAAGTATAATCGAAATTTTATGCTACCATATCGTGGAAGTGAGCAGAAATTAAGCTGAAGTCAAAAATTAGAACACAAATTAAAAATTTGCGTGATAACGAATAGATAGAAGAGAAAACATGCTACAGAAGAATTATTTTTTAATTTTATTCGAGTTGGGTGGAGTGTTCTATTGGTGTATCCGAAAAATTTAAAAAAAAAAATTGTCAACCTGGTAAACCACTGGGCTAAGCATTATATTTTATTCGAACAATTATCTGCGAAATTCAGATTTTTCTCGAATACCTAACTCTTTTAATTCATCTTTCTATTTGTCTCTTTTAAGTACATTTTTTTTAATGGACAACACCCAACCAAAAAAGAGGATTCACAACATAAAATAAAAATATGTGTACAGAATATTTATTTGCCAGAAAAATAAAGACCAATTAAATATGACCGACATTCAAATCGCATTAATAAGTAATCCATACAAATTATACAGATTTTGGGTTTTCGATATCACTGATTACAAATTTGATTTGAATTCCCGATGTGAGTATCACTGAATTTCTTTTGACCTGAAGTGAATAACTATTCTGAGGTCAGTGTGAAGTTCCACCACGTGGACAATTTTAATAGCAAGTTAAACGGACGAAAACTTCTTCTGCACATGTTGCATTTTCCAGGATTTTTCAATTACCTACCTAAATACCAAGTATCGTATGCAAAAAATTCTAAATATAATCCAGTGTGGACTCGAAACAAGATGAAATTCTAGAGAAAATTAAAAATAATTCGACAATTACCAATGTTTCAGTTACATTTTCATCACTTTAAATAATTTATTTCATTTTAATAAACGTACAGTCCGATTTTTTAAGACAAAATTCAAGGCGCATGCGTCAACTACAAATGTTTCGTTGTTTCCATCCTAATAACGAAGTATAAGCCAAAGCTTCAGGACTTGTATAATATTATAAGTATATTCAGAAAAAGAAAGCATATGCGCCCTTAATATTATAGGATCTCAAATAACATTGGTAAAAATTATACCGTCAGTGGGAGCACAATTCAGTTTATTTAAAATTAAAAGCCTGAATTTTTTGAAAGAACAGTCGCTCTTTTTTTTTTTTAAATGGACCCTTTCATGTTGGTAATTGAGTATAAAAAAAATCAAAATTGAACGTACCAAACTGCCAGTAAAATTTTTTTTGCACACATCCCTTCCAACAACTAATGTCCTATTAAACATATCAAAAGTCTAGCATGATTCTTCCAGGAACCTTCACATTCTACAAAATTCATTTTTTTGCGAAAATCTCGCGCAGATTATCAATTATTATGAGAGGAAAAATTAATCGACAAAAATTATTCTTTGTAAAATTTTTCACAAAACAAGTTCAATATGCAATTCTTAGTAAAGTGAAACACAATGGCACTACAGAGAAGTTAAAGTAGTGCAATGTTACAAAAAGTTTCCATAGTAAACATTATAGAGTACACAACTCAGAGACATAAAAAGGAGCACAACTTTAACACTCTGTCGCAGTGTTGCTTTTCACTTTGAGAAAAATTTATATACCTACATAAGTAGGTACTTAATCTTATTTACGCAAAATTTTGAAAATAACAATTGTCTTTGAATATTTTCCCCCACATAATTGACATTTATCAAAATATACGTGGGAACCGCCCTACCTTGCCTAATACAAAATACATTCGCCAGTTATAGTTGGTGGTGAGATCGCTGTGTGGTTAAGTTCACCACTTTTAGCTGGCGAATATGTAGGTCCCAGGTTTGATTCCCCAAACTGACAAAACCTACAATATATTTTCGCAAAAAAATGACTTTTGTGTCATATTGAGCCCCTTGGGGGAGATGATCTTGGGAGGATGATGCTAGACTTTTGATATATTTATTAGAATATCATTAGGAAGAGACTTTTGTAAAAACGTTTTTGCCGCAATTATGTTTAAATCTAACTCTTTATTTCCCAGGTTAACTTTTAATCTTAGAAGATTATTAATGCTGGGCTGGGATCATGAACTAAATTAAATATTGATAAGAATTGTTAGCCTATGTGTTTTAAATAGCATATCAATCACAGTCAATTACCAATTCAGTTCATGATGGCAGCCATGTACAAACTTCTTCAATAATCTAGTTCTGTTTTTTGCAGTAAAAGTCAAGTAAACATCAGATAAAATTAAAATATTTTATATATTATTGTAAGAAGGTATATAATTTTATTACAAAAAATGCTAGTTTCTGTTAAAATTTGAAATATGGCAATTTGGCGTTTTTCTAGCATTTCCTAGTTCCTTTTTTGGAATTAATTATATTTTCAGCACGTTTTTGGGAAAATAAAATTTCATTTTCAGGCCTTCTAAAATCTGAATCATACTTCCTTTTTATCAGCGCTTTCACTGTTAGCAAAATGAATTTATATCAACTGAACTTTCTGTCATAGTACACTTGGGAATTACGTCAAGGTAGTAGTGTAATAAGAAGAAGCTATTCAAAGGAAGTTTCCTCAACTTTAGTCAAACCTGTAGGTCAGAGCAAGCAAACATTGCCGACAACATTCGAATCAGTAGTCTGATTGAAACCAAAATTGGCACAATTCATTTCTGTTGAAAGTAGGACCCAAGTTTTATGATAATATTATCTGAGTAGGAAATAATGGTGTAGGGAGCCTACATCAATCAACAAAATATCACATTATAGGCTAGTTTTCCAGTCACCAGCTAAGAAATTTAACCTTCAGATAGCGCTAAAATTCTATTTAAATCTTGGTTCGATCTGCCTGTTAAACTAACACATCATAACTGAGGATAGTAAAACCAGTACTAAATCACTATCAACATAAGACCATATCGTGTTTCATTTTAGGTGAATGTATTTTCAGTCTCGAGAGTGAGCCAAATACGAGAATTGAGATGATAATTCAACAAGTACATTTATTTGGCAATGGACTGCTGACCATACCCCCACCGTGTTTACTGCTATACGATGTAAAAATGGATGGAAGTATCGTATTGTTGAAAAAGTTTGTATATTTACCATAAAACTTCAACTCAAAATCACACTGAAAGTTGCTTAGAGGCCAAATTCAAACTTTTATTAGACTTGCATTGAAATAAATAAAATCTAACGTAAAAATTGCGGGCCAGTTACTGTTGTCGTTTTCCCAAAATCCTGAAAAAACAACTGAAATTTTTGTTTTTAAGCTTCCTCTGTAAATAATAAAACGATAAGCATCAAACTTCTTTCAGACGTTTTTCTATATGAGAATTACCTTTCGTGAAAATTTCAGCCTTATCTATTGTGTAGTTTTCTTTAAACTATGAACACAAAATTTTGGCTATACGTATCTATATACATACCTACATGCATACATACATACACACATATATACACACTATTTACATATATATATATATATATATACATGTACATATATACAGATTATACATTACAAGTAGGTATCATTACTATAATAAACATAGAGGCGAGAATTCGTTTGCCTAAAATGTCACTTTATTATTTCGTAAAATAAAATGCGCATGCGCCAATTACCAAAATTATTCGTTGTTTCCACCAAATCTGATCACATATATGCCAGCAAAAGTGTTTGGTCAGCGCAAACTAAAGTCTGCTGCAGGGTTTTTATAATTATATCTATACATACGGGGAAAAAAATTAGGTTGAAATGAGAAAATCGTACCAATCGTTTTCCTTTCACAAGAAACGGATAATTTTCATCATCCCCACCCCTAACCTTTTTGTAAAGTCAATTTTAATTCCTCATTTGCGTGCAAACTGGATAAAAATCATACTGCCGCATCAATAAATTGTTTTTCTCTCTGTCACAGAGAATGCAACATAATCCTCTCATTCAACCAATTTGAATCGTTTTCGACATTCACCGACACCAATTTGGCAATCATCAGCTCAACCATACGCTACGGCAGTTTCCAGCTACGTGCCAGAGCCGTGCCAAAGAATTACGGATTTCCACCGCAAGTAAGTCCGACCACAGCTAAAAACCCCGCCATAGACGCAACACCGGTTATAACGATTAACCCACCCTCCTCCACCGCTCCAAAAGTGACAACAGAAAAAATGCCAACTGTGATAACGGTGATGCCGCAAAATCCAACCTCGCCTACCAGATATTTCAACCGGTCTATGGAATACGCGAACATGTTTGAAGAACAACAGCAACTGCCATCGAAGTTATAAGTAATTTTTTTTTTTTTTTGTTTAATTTAAGCATAGTATAGTTTTGTTTATGTTTACATTTGTACCTAATACCTCATTTACTGCCAAAAACAACAGTACCTTGTAGAATAGTTATGCCTATATTGTAGATAGATAATATCCTATTATATATTCAGTGGTAGTTCCGTTTTTCCTTTTTTTTTTTTTTATGATTTTCTTTTTACAGGATCAGCACAGTAGACAACAAATTAAAACAAAAACGATATAATTTTGTTTTCATTTAAAGTCTTAATGATAGGTATATTTATGTTTCCTTTCGAGTGCTTCTATAATTAACTTAAATGTTTGGTTTTTGTAAAACGAGAATGAAATGAAACTTGGTACGGGCTATCACTTTTAGAATTACTTATTTTAAATCGATGCAAATAATAATATTTTTACGAAGAATTGAAATTTTATTCAGAAAAACTGACCGCACACTTGTAAAATAATTGTACCACAGTGGTGGATACTCGGCTATTCAAAGTCTTTGACTATATAGTACTGGACCAGTAAAGAAAGATGATTTCTGGTTAGACACTCGGGTACTAAATAGATAACCAGAGTGTACCTTTTGACGTACTTTGCTTTGTGTTTATATACGCTATCATTGTGAATATAATGCTTGTCTTTATCAGATGTATTTTAAATTAGTGAATTCAAGCAAAATGTCGAAAATACGCTGAAGTACTCTAGAGTGAATTACCTAATTTTTCGCTGGCATGTCTTGACATTAAAAAGTACACCTCTACTGATCCAGTACTATGCTATGTTCATGCTTAGAAGTGCGAGACGTCAGAATCACAATAGATGTTGCCGTTGGTTGGAGAGAGAGGAAAAGATATCAGTGCACATTGTCATACAACAAAAAGCGTCGTTTTGTGGAGAAAACAAACATCGTATTTCAAATACCTAGATAAGTGTGGATATGGTTTATGATATCACACACTTCTTAGCGTGAACAGAGTATACATAGTCAAAGACTTAACTAGTTTTGTGTGAGAACTGTGTGAAGTGGATGTAAATATTTCCACACACAACTGCAACACTGACCCATATTCTATGTGAGTCTAAACAGTGCCTCCTTAATAAAATGGGCAGTTTAGGTAAGTGGCAACAGGGATGCTGAGCTGCAAGGAGCACTAAAGAAATTAGCACAAAATATAAAAAAAAACTAAACAAGAAGGGAAAAAGGGAAACAAAAGATAAAAATCAGTTCATTTGAATAAAAGGAGCAATAGTATTTTACTCAACTAATTACCTAACAAAATGAATGATCATCACAAGTTGCTAACTATAGTCGAGTATGATATTCTTTTCAACGAATTCACCAAAAAGAAGTTATTATTTATTCAATCAAACAAATAAACTTCATTTATGAACAGAATTTCAGATAATTATTAAATATTAAGGAAAAGTGAACTTTATTGTTTGTGTAGATATCACCTTGTAAAACAGCCATTTTTTATAGGTGGTGAAAATTGCTACTTGAATACTACATGTAAACAGCAATGTGAAAAAATAAACAACTAACAGTTAAGAAAAAATTCATTTCTACACAGTTTTTACACTTTGTGAAGTAATGAAAATAATTTTTAATAAGTATTCCGAATTGGTTTGGGAATCTTGAATTTTAGTAACCAACATCTATTTAATAATAACCTCTATTTGGTGTAGGTATGAGATAAGAAATAGTGTTTTACATAACTAGTTGGTGAAACGAGTGATTGATGAGTTGGATTATTGCAGCATGAGCCACAGGCTACTGTTGCACTTAATCGCAACAAGCAATCTTCACAAGTGACAAATTAATTGCATCCAAAGAAATTATTATTAATTTATTTGATTAAATATATCAATTGTATTAATTAACAGAATTTTATAAATATAAAATAATTAACTAATATTAAAAAGAGGTGAACCAACCTTCTTGCACTTTCTAATTCAATCGAATTTGAAATATGTTTGTATGCGTATCTACTAACACATATCTGGCAGAGTTCCGAGTAAGTTTAAAATTCTATTGAGATTACAACACTCTCCTTAAGCAAATATCCTTGAAGTACCAACCACAATTAGAACATTTTTGCTCATATGAAAAGTTGCTTCTCGGAATCCCAACACTTGCAGATCTACAGAATTGGTGGTTTCATGTAACTGTGCTTAGTAGTTCACACATTCCCCCCACCATAATGGATAGCACTACAGTAGCCTATGTGGGTTTCTATGTCTACCATTAACAGCTTGTATGCAGCTGCTTTCTATGTACATTGCATCACATTTGCATCTTGCATCGCAAATACTGAAGGAAGTGGTTGTGAGGATTTAAACTAATAAATCTGTATATTTCTGGCAGTATGACGTAGCCATGCGGAAGCTTCATGCTTTTTGATCCATAGGTTGATAGTTTGGATTACCACACTGCATAGTTATTCCAGGAATTTGAAAAATCTATAAAAAAAATTTTCACAGCTTATTTTTCTTATAAAATGTGTCCCACTCTCATAGAAGTTTGGTACTTATTTTTTCATTTATATTTTTTAAGAAAACTGGAAAAAAAAAATTGCTGGAAAAGTGGCTTTTTCCAGAATTTAAGGAAAAGGTAGATTAGGGATGGGGCTAAAATTTTCACAAAATATTGTTCTCATGTAGAACCAGATTTGGTTGCCTATTGATTTAGTACTGTAGTTTTCGAGAAACAAGTAAAATAAAAAAGCATTGCTGGGGAAGAGCCATGTTGCCATGTGTCACTTCCAGTAGGTATCTTCGCCATATTTTTGACGCAATGGGTTATTTTTAGTTTCAGGCAGAATTCGAATTCATTTGTATTCGAATACGGATTTGAATCATAAAACTTTGAATTCGGATTTGTAAATTGATTCGATTCCAAAGCCAAATATTCTGGTTGGAAAAATTAATTAATAATAGCCTGCCTATTGAATTTTTTGGGAGGGGGAATTGGTTGAATTTGAAAAGTTATTTTCAGATGTAACTAATTTTGTTAAATTTTCTTCTCATGATTACAGTTGTTGTTTATGGAATAATTAAAAAAGAGAAATATGAGTATTGGCTAATTTCTCCTTAAACCTCGGAATTTTTCGAATTTTATAAACTGTTTGTTCACGAATTATGCTTAAATACAACAATACAATGCACTTTTTGTGGCATGCTCAGATTAGGCTTTTGCTGAATATTTATTCGCATATGTGGAATTATTGTGTACAATGCACTTTTTTTGCATATGCATATTAGGCTTTTACAGTATAATTTGCACGCCTGAGTGGAATTTTGTGTTCAACTCTTTTTTTTTGGAATACTCAAAGTAGGCTTTTGCTGTATAATTTTTACTTATATGTGGAATTATATGTACAACGCAATTTCTTTTGCATACTCAGATTAAGCTTTTACAGCATAATTTGTTCATATACCACATGGAACTTACTACACACTTTCTTTTGTATACTGAGATTAGGCTTTTGCACTACAATTTGTCCACATACATGGAATTTAGTGTACAAAGCACTCTTTTTGGCATATTCAGATTAGGCTTTTGCAGTATAATTTGTACGCATATGTGGAATTATGCGTACAACACACTTTTTTTGCATACGCATATTAGGGTTTCACAGTATAATTTGTACACATATGTTGAAGTAAGCCTTCAACATATTTTGTTGATATACTTAGATTAGACATCAACAGTGTAATATTGTACTCATATGTAAAATTATATGTAATACGTACTACTTCCATATAGGTACTTAGAATCAGTGTTTCCAGTATTATATTTTCCTTATCCATGTTCAGATACGTTCTACATAGATCAAAACGTATAATTTTTGGCATATGTAACAGGTACAATATTATACGTAAGGGTAAAACTTATTTAGAAAGTACTATTTTTTCTGGAAAAAATTGAAAAACATATAATATTATACATTAACATAGGCTAAAAGCATACAACTGTGCATTGTCCGCCTATTTTGAGTATGCATAATGCACAATTTTTGCCAATAAGGAGTGTGATTAATTTTCCAAACTATGGATGTGTACATAGGTGCCCAGGACCTATAGAAACTTTTTTTTTTTAATAATAAATAATAGGTAAGAAGTAAAAATTTTTTGATAAGTTTCATTTCATTTCATACTGCGTAATGATAAAATAATTATTGGTATCTATGCTGTATTACACCAAAAGGATAAAAAAGAAACAATAATTATGCCAAGGTAAAAATTAAGAGGCCCAAAAATTTGGATATGGTCAAGGAAATAAAAATCAGATGAGGAAAAAATTGTGAGGGGCAAAAAAATTTTCAGAACTTTCTCAGGCACCCATAACTGCACAGGTCTGCACACCTTGGTTATCCTAACAATGAAATAAAAATTTCTTATGTTCAATACATATTGGTGTAAGAATCTACTTCTCAACCAAATAGTATGAAGATGTCTTGTCATCACTAAACTGAATCTGGTGTTGGTGGTGAAGCAGTTTCTGGAATCAAAGTATATTCTACAAAAAATATCTGTTCTGGACTAAGTTTCTCCGTATGTTATTTCAAAATTACAAACAAAAATTGGGTACTTTATTTTAATGGTTACTCTACACAAATGCTTAGGGGTTTAAGGTATAGTTAGTTTTGTCTTCATTTTTCTTTGCAGCGTGCAGCTTTCAAATGAAAAATATTTTGTTGTAAAAATAAGGTTAAAATTAATTAAATTATACCGTATTCATTAAAATTTCTTAATTTTTCATGAATCTTATAATTATATCCAAAAATTTCTTCGAATCGAGACAATTATTTTTCGATACAATTCAAAAATTATTCCCTGATAACATGAAACATGAAAAATACCACACGCAGCAGAATCAAACTTATCGTAATTTTTACTCTTACCTAAAATTCTCAAACCCTTGGTATTATTATTTTACCTCCACCCTTCAGCAAATTAGATGCATTTGGCTTGGACAGAGCTTGTGAAAGCAACGCAGCTCTTCCCTGAAATTTAGCAGAAGCAGCTTGATTCGTTTTCACCCTTTCTAAAAGATTCTTCAGTCGAACTACTCGGTTTTCAGCAGCCTTCATATTTTCTAATTCCACATTGCTATCATCCTGAATCCCTGCAGGTGTGGCTGAGTTCTCAGACATCCTTTGATGCAGTACTCTTGTTTGTGGTCCTGGATGTTGTACCTGACCAGACTCCTTCACTTTCTGCCATTTTGCAGACAATGAATCCAGTTTTGTGACCACATTTTCATCTCCTGGCTGCACTGTCAAAGAGGTTGGAATGGTTTTTCTCACTGCAGGTTGCATGACTGAAGAACTGGAAGATGGTCTCGCATCTGCAGCGCGTAACTTTCCAGGTGGTGATCTTTCAAGTAGTGGATGATTCTTGGCTGTTGGAGGTCTGGAAGTTGTGTTTTCACATTGATCGACCAACTTGTATCTTATTGGTAGCTCAATTTTTTTGATCGCAGGTTGAGTTGTTTCTGGTTGACTGCTTTGAAGCATTTGCTCCATATGAACTTCTGGTACCGTCAACTCGTCGAAGATACTATGCAATTTATCTCGGTTTGCCTTGACTCGGATGATGTTCATGAAAGCTTGAAATGCAACGCCAAAATTACGATCAGTAAGTGGATCATACATGTTGTATATCTTCAGTTTGAATTTTGCAAATCTTGCAGGAAAGAGTATTCGTAGAGTGTGCATCAACTCGACCACAGTTTCCATACTCTCTTCTATGTCTATATTTTTGATCAATTGAATGTATGTGTATAATCGAGCTGATTCCTGTTGCACATTTTTGATGATAGGCGTTGCATCTTGGGCAAGTGATGGACTCGTAGGTGCCTGTATAAATTACACATTTTTAGTTGAGTGTTTTCATAAAAATTAAAAATTGAATGGAATGGTTCATAAAAATAAATTATGATCAAGTAAGAATTAGAAAATAATTCTGGATGCCAACGTGAAAACATTATTTTTTGCAACATTCTACCAAAAATATGTTATTTTATGCCTCTTGACTGAACAAAAAGAACTAAATTTCAACACGATGTGAAAAATATTGTTGGGCACATGCGTTCTTTAATGTTTACTTTCTTGCATGGCTCGATCACTTTCTTGCACTGCTCAACTACTTTCTCAGTTTTTTATTTTTTCTGAAGTAAAATTATATTAAGTTGACTATTTGGTTCTAAATAGTATATTATGCGACATTTTTTACCAAGAGTCAAGAATTTGCAGACAAGCCAAAGGCGAGTGCTGCAAACTTGACATAAGTTAGAATGATCCACAAGCTCTTGGTAAATCTTCTATTAATTTGCCTTTTTTTTTTGTACCTATATTTGTTTTTAAATAACTAAAGTTAATTAGAAAATTATATGTAAATTTTTTAAATTTTATCCAATTTTGATCATTACAAACCCAAGCTCTCTAACATAATTAGAGGCTGAGGAATCATTTGAGACTTTTTTTTGTAAATTGAAATGTTGTGTTTGATTGGAGTGGCAACTTGACAAATAGTTTTTCACAAAATAATGGAAATAATGATATTAAAATGCTTATATATTCGAATATTTTACACTCTGTCATGCAAGATTGAGATATGTAGTAGTGTGTAAAGTACTCTACATATTCTTGCACAGGATTTGAATGTGCAAGAGATTGTAAAATTATCGTCTACTTCATGAGCCAAAAAATTGTTTGTTTACATTCGCTATACGTGCTTATAAAACTTGTTCTTTTGTGCATGTGTTGCAAAAAATTTTTTAGTTTGTTTTCTGTGGTTAGGGAGTTCTTCTTGGTGCAGAGATTTTGTAATTAAAACAAAGTAAAATTTGTAATTATCATTTGATTCTAAAAAAAAAACAACCTTTGGCCTTTTCTTTTTGAGGGTAGGGTTATTCCAAAAAGTAGTGTGTGACATATGTATAAAGTAGGTGATTGATATGTGTGTGATTTGCAACACTCGCCTTTGGCTCATGCTGCAAAGTTCACACTTACTAAATCACCTACATCTTTCATTTGTATCAAAAGTCACTATTTTGCAACGTGGGTATAATTTTGAAAAATGGGTGGCGTGATGAAAGTGACATTTTCAGAACTCTTACTTTTCTTACTCTTTAATTTCTTTTTCTCACTCCCTTATTTATTTGTCACACTCCCTAATTTCTATTTCTCACTGTTTAATTTTGTTTTCTCACTTCTCAGATATTTTTCTCAAACTTTAAGTTTTTCTACCATCTAATTGACCCATTTTGCTTTTCTTTAAAGAATTCTTTCTGATATAATACGAATTTGACCAAGCAACCCGCAGGTTCTATTGCCCCTGGCTCAAATACAGCACTTTTTACACTTGTTGCAAAAAATAGATTAAACGCAACTCGGAGGAAAGTGAGCAATGTCTCTATGGGTGAAATGTTTACAAGTACAATCCGTGAGCAAGTCTGGTTATTTTTGTGTCTTGGTAAATTACTCACATTCCTCCCTAGCTGTGTGATACACTGTAACATTCTTTCTAATAAATTTATTTATTCTTAATTCAAATCTGCTAACAGACTCATTCGGTTACACACTATTTCAAAAATTTTCAAAGTCATTTTTAAAAGTGAAGATTCTTTATACACATTATGTAACGAATATGTTCGTCATATTCTAATATAGACGCACATATTTCGTTCACAGAAAAATACATTTTTCTTACTAAGCAAATTCTTTTCCTAATATGTACAGTCAACTGGCAAAAGTACCGTTACTTCCTGCCAGCAACTACTACACGTTTTCTAACGGAATATTCGAGTACCTGAACATTCTGGTACCCGAATATTCTCGAAATAATTAAATACCCAAATCAGCAAATCCCTACTTTACACACAACACTATAGAAAACCATATACCTTGACAGGTATATAAACTCTGGTTTTCATTAAAATATTTGTATTGTATTGTAATCCTTGACACTGCCTTATAGTGTATTATATTGTATTGTAAATAGCTGGTCAGTCTTATACTGTTCCTGTAATATTCTTCCAGTCTTAAACTGTGAATGAATAATTGTAAATTGAATATTGTGTTTTAAAATTATAGTGATAAAATTTATTGTGTGTTTTAATTCAATTAGAGTCTATCATTCAGTTAAGGTCCACAATAGTTGTGGATAATAAAATTCAGTAACTTAAAATAATTCTCGAATATTATAATATTCCAGTAAATATTATAATATATCGAAGGAAGTGTAATCGCCCCAAAAGAGGTTAGTTTCCAGTACTGAACCACCTCTTTTGGCCGTTACACATTACACCTACAGTAAGTCTCAACTATGTAATAATTTTCATGACCTCTCACACTACACACAGAAATTATTTATAACTAACATCAGTTTATTTTAAACTAGATGTCCGCTCCAAGTGGTACCAACCCTTGCTAAAAGTCGCCAATACCTTTACATTGGATGCCTATTAAAATACATCTCTCTATCTCCGTCACTGTTTCATTCATCACCCCTCTCATTTTCCCTCCCTTTCATCACTTTCTCCCTATCTCACTCTTACACTCTCCATTTCTTTCTTTCTATCTAAGAATTGCATTCCCTGTCCCTTAATCCAGTGGCCTCCATAAGGAAGTGGAAGTGTAGCAAATGCTACTTTTTATTTGGGTTTGGTAGTTTCAATTATGATAGGGTATGTAGAGGGTAGAAGCTTGTAACATAGTTGTTTAAGGTCCACTGGACCATATAAAGTTGATTAGAGTCACACACCTGCATTACATGCCTTGTAACTCACATAACTGGGGCGCCTCAACACCGATATCTCCTCTACAGAATAGGGTCAGAACTCAAGCAGCGGACCAATCGTTAAATCGGACAGGCCAAAAAAAATGGATTGAGGTGGGTGAGCTGGCTTGAGTGAACAGCTTGTTACACTTGGTGAGAAATCTGTGGGCACAACTTATTTCCCTAGAAAGGAAAAATAATAATTACAATGATGCTTAAATTAACAACGTTTTTAGGATTCTCTGGAACTGTAAAAGTCACTATACTTTCTTTCAGCAAAAAAAAAAAAAATAATAATTATTGAATAAAATTTAAAACATTTATATGTGAAGTTACTATGTTCAGTTTTTTTGTTGTTTTGTTTTGCTGAGCTATCTTTATTTGAAGCGATGTAACTTTCCTAAAAAAGTTCCAATATGCTAGAATATACGAACATGGATTTATTTAATGAAAATATGTTTGGTTATTCAAAAGATAAAAGTATATTCTGTGCCATCCTGATGTATCTCAGTTCCTTCGATAGATAAAAATGAGCGTGTATGTGAAGAATTTTAATCACTTATTCAGAGGCTCATCCCTACTATATTCCCGAGTTCAAACCCTCGTTGGATAGGCAATTATTTTATTTCCACTCCCCTGATTTAATTGGGCTATGCCCATATGCTTACACTACACCTAGACTACACTATAATGGTACAATATAGGTACACCTACGTATATGTATCATCTTTGAATTTCATAATCTGGAAGAGGGGATGACTTTGAATTATGAAATTTTGGGTATTTAGTTATATCATCGAGGGTGACACATTTGGGAGAAAAAAATACCAACACAGTTTTAGAGGGTGTGAAGGGGATGGTTCGAAACCCACGACTTGGACCCGCAGAGGGGCTGCAAACTTCGATGCTAAATTAAAACTTTCCTTAAACAACACCAAGTACAATAATTATGAACATACATATAGGTACGTTCAAATTCCCCAATTTTTAATTAGGTATCTGTATCTACCAATAAATTCGATGTTATCGACACTGACAGCAGGTTTATATGGAATTTCTAGATTGAAAATTAAATTTTTCAAAATTTGAGAAAACTAGTAAGTAGGTAAATATCTAGTTATAAATACTTCCGTTTTGATGTGTGAACATTTTAGCACTCGGTCTACGGTAGGGGCTAAACAAGAATTACAATCATCAGATTTGTATAACTAACTCTTACCATTGCAACTCTCCTCTGTGTATGTTACATGATGTATAGTTGCGTGGTTTTGTGTATGGGACGCACACAACCACACTATTATTATGTTTTCACCCATTTTTATTTATTCCTATACTTAATATATTATCAATACGATTATTAAGGCAGAAATCTATCGTAACGAAATCGCAATAAACTTTAAAGATTTTGGATTCCTCATCTCACTTTTCTCAAAATATAGGTATACTTCACACTATTTATAATGACTGGGGATTATCATTAATGACTACAAAATGTATCAAGAGATTCCCAGTTCGAATTTCTCTTTAATTTTTGTACTGTGACTTTTTTGTCACCCTCTCATCAAGTCCATACTTCCACATAATTTTCGAAAAATTATACAAAGTAACCCAAACTTATACTTCTTTCTAGACCCTAAGTTTAATTTTCGTTCCAGTATAAATAAAATTTAGGCTACTTATTAATAAATTAACTGATATCCATGTCATGTTGTATTATCAAATGAATGAGAATAAATTCATGATTTGATGCATTATTCTCCTCAAGGCCTGGGTAGAGTTTCACATGGTGCTCACGTGCTCGAGCACCTTATGGAAACAGTTAAGCAACACCCGAAAAAATCTTAAATGATTCGTTTTAAAGAAATATTTCAAGAAAATAAGTCAAAATTGATTTAAATCAATAACTTACAAAATATTTTTCCATTTCCAATAACAAGTTTGAAAAATTTGTTCCTCCATTCCAAAAAAAAAAAGATTTTAACTACATTCTAAAAAAAATTAAGCACCACGTGAGGAAAAACTGAAATTCCATCTATGCTTCAAAGTAAATTTAGGACAAGAATTCCAACAAAGAGATCCTAAATGTTCTCTTTTTTCCATACCAAAAACTGGTTCCCTTCTATACATTACAGCCCTGTCCTTTCAGTACAAGCAAAAGAAAAATCTACGATAAATTTAGTAAAATAGAATTTCGTAAAACGGTATGCAAAAGTCAAATTGGATGCCTAAATAATTACTAATTAGGTACCTACCGAAATGAAACAAACAAATGCCCAGAAAATAATGAAAATGAAACTTCGAAGAAACATAACTATGCTGAGCTAAAGAAACTGAACCAAAGCTATACTGATCGCTTGCATAAAAAAACGGTATTCAGATTCATACAATTCTACGTGTGTCCAAAAAAATTCGCTCTTAATCTGCAGATGTCAAGCAATGAATGAATTATTTGATAAAATTCGGGATTCATTTTTGTTTTCGAACTCATCAATAAGTCGTACATCATACAGGACTCTTTGCGTCAGAAAAACGAAATTTCTAAAGACGTAATTATTATTTCGCCTGACAAAAACGTTCGTACGTTTAATTTCAGCTACTCCTTCGATACTTTGTTTGGGTCGTAGGTGGTGTACGGTACTTATAACAATAATGAAGTGAATTTAAGAAAACAAAAAACGAAAAAGTCAAACAGCAGACAAACGTATGCACACATTTTTCTGGATAGGGTAAGAAAAAACGACGATCGAGTGTGTTTGAATAACATCTTGATTACAAAATGCTTAACGATAAACCGCTTACTGATACAATGAAATAAAATTGTTCAAGTCACAGATATTTAAATATCCTGAAAATGCATTATAACCGATCATTCGAATAGAAATGTGTGATTGAATCGTCCGAGACTGTATATTTAGCTGCATCATGATGATTTTTGTTCTTTTCAGTTCGGTTATTATGGTAACTAATATTTTGATTTGCACAGTTCTGTTTAGTCTATTAACGTTTATGATCGTAAAAAATTTGGTAATGGAACTTAAATTTTTTTGGAAAATCATCAGAGGAGGTAGTAGGAGAGAGGCATCAAACCAAAAAATTTAAAAAAATATTCGTGTTAAACGAAGACAATGCACTGTTTTTGGAGGGGTTAATTTGAGCTCACATTCTTAAAACATTTTCTGAACCGCGTTTAAATTATCGATTGAACAGTGAAATTTTTTTTCTACCTCTCCTCTCTCTATGAAGAAATCGCGTTTTTCCCTGGAGAAGTAAATCAAATTTTTCGGACAAAATCTAAAATAAAAATATGGAACAATTCGAGAACAACTGTAACCAAAGAATAGAAAATAAGTTCAACTTAAAAACGAATTTTTAAAAAAATTAGAGCTTTTATTTTTTTTTGACTTCTGCTTCGTGCGAAATAAATATTATTTTGTTGCGGAAGTTTAGCGGCTGCAGTATCTGTATATTTTAAAACCACAGTATAGCGAGAAGAATAAAGCTTATAATAAAATAATGCGAACTAATTAATTTTTTCGATATTTTCTGATTTGGGAGAGGGTAGTGCACCAGTAGTTTTTAATTAGTTTTGTTTACCAAAATAAGTCAAAAATTCTTTTCGCTCTGATTATATGAACCGATCAGTTAAATTTTTTACTATATTCTTAACCAAATCGCAATGAAAAAATTATCAGAAAATTTTTCTATTCAAAAAAGTGGCACAAGAAATAATTTTTTGAAACATCTAACTGAAATAGTTATTTGTGATACAAAAGCAAAAAGTAGGCGACTTTGATATGAGTATAAATTTTGCAGCACGGGCCGAAGGCAAATGCTGCAAACCACACGATCGTATCAATTACCTACTTTGCACGTGTGTCACACACCATTTTTTGCAACACCCCACCAACTGTCTCTCAAAAAATGGCAATGAATTTTTTTATTTTTGCAGATCGAAATACCTAGTAATTAAGAATTTTTTTTTCAACCAAAATATTTTTCTTTAATTTTAAACAGTTCACTTGTTTTCAGAATGTTTTTGAAAAATACGATATTACTTATATAGTTCCTAGCGAGAAATAATAAAAACTGAGAAAGTAGATACCTCATGCAAGAAATTAATCAACCTTTGCGAGAAATTCATCGAGGTGTGCGACAAATTCAAATTGCAAGTGCGCATGTGCAGAAGATAATTTTTTTACTTTGTCCTGAAATTCGCTACGTTTTGTTCCATCAAGGCGCGTAAAAAAAAGTACTTTTTGGAAAAGTATTGCAAAAAGTAGGTGACTGATAAATGTGTGATTTGCAGCCCTCGGCTTTGGCTTGATTTACAAAAATTATACTTGTTTCAAAATCATCTACTTTTTGCACTTATATTATAAATAACTAAGTAAGTTATTTTTAATTTATTTAAAAATAATAAAATTTCAGCAATTCGTGAATCTTCTTTAAAACATGAAGTACTCAGTAGGTAAAAATTTCAATTCAAAAAAAAAAAATTATTCATAAAATAATAATAGGTACTTACTTAACCTAGCATACTATATGAGACTAGATATTTAAAAAAACATTTATTTTCTTACCACCTAGGTATTCTAATTTATTTTTAAATTTAGATTTAGAATATTTCTATTGAACTCGGTTTTTGCAAGTTTTCAGAAAAATCCCCGATATTTTTAATTATAGCCTATGGATACTTATTCCATAATAATATGTATTCGAATTATAACAAAACTGAGTTCACTTATTAAACATTCTTTTCCTTTTCTACCTTCTCTTTCGACATTAATTACAAATAATCTCACCAAATATAAAACACTTTTATCTTGTAAATATAAGAGGCTGACTAGGAAAATTATAACCAAAATAATTCGAATTGTTAAAAAGTTAGCCTACGTACCTTGAAATTGGCCAAATAAAAGTAAAAAAAAAAAAAAAAAAAAAAAAAAAAAAAACTAGAGAAATACAAATTTAATTTAAAAATTTATGGGAAAATCGTATTTTTTCAACCGTAAAGACAAATCTAAAACTAAAGTATGAATTAATGTAATAATAAATTAGTGAGGGCTCACCCATCTTTGGAACAAGGGCGTGTGCAGGATTGAAATTTAATCCTTAAATAAATGAAACCTATGTATAATGTTTTAGATTGCATCCAGGGGAACGGTACAAGGTTATGCTGTCAATTACCACATTGGACTGGATTCAATTGCCTTAGAAGCAACATCAATGGGAAATAATATAGGTCTTTCTCAAAAGAGTGAAAATCAGCACCAAATAACATATAGAACTAATGTGCAAATTTCAAAGGCTCTTAACATGGATGCAGTCGGATATTTGACTGACGAGGAAATGATCCTACAGCCACGTTATACAAGCTACATCAATGGAAATGACGATGATTTCTTCGAAAAAGATGATGAAGTAGATAAGTTAGATGAAGAAGAAGAAGAGGAGCAATATCAACAACATTTGAAAGAAAAAAATGACAACATTTCTATAACCAAAAATAAACAGGAAGATGAAAGCTCCAACATAGCTGTGGACAACAAACAGAGCAAAAAAAAAAACCAGCAAGATGAAGCAGATATGTTTCAGTCCATGAAATCAGATCATAAAAATGATGGTCATGGTCATGATGAAAATAAACAAAAAAGAGATATGAAGGAAAACAAAGATAAAGATAAAAAGAAAGAAGAAGAAAAAGAAAGAGAAGAAGAAGAAGAAGAAGAAGATGAGGATGGAGGAGAAGAGGGAGAAGAGGGAGAAGAGGGTGAAGGGGGAGAAGAGGGAGAAGAGGGAGAGGGGGAAGAAGCGGGAGAAGAGGGAGAAGAGGGAGAAGGGGGAGAAGAGGGAGAAGAGGGAGAAGATGAAGAAAATGTTGAAAAACAAGATGATTCAGATAACAACCATCAGCCAACAAAACCACTAGGTGAAGAAGACGAAGAAGACGAAGAAGATGAAGAAGAAGATGAAGAAGAAGATGAAGATGATGAGGATGGTGAAGAAGAGGAAGATGATAAAGAGGAGAAGGATGATGAAGAAGAGGAAAATGATGAAGAAGAAGAAAAATCACAAGAACAAGATAAAGGGAAAAAACAAACTGATGGCAATATCAAGCAACAACCAACCTCTAAAACCAAACCTAGTGATGCTAAAGAAGAAAAATTATCCAATCCAACTGACAAGACGATATTAGAACCAAAACCTATAAGAACCTTAACATCACAACCAGATCACAATGACCTGAAACAACTGATTCAGAAAAAGAATGAAACTAGTAACACAGACGTACAGGAATTGATCAAATCTCGAGTAAAGAATGTGGCAAGTGTTCTTTTAAAGTATATTTCAAGATTACCATGCGAAGCTCTCATTACCAAGATCTTCCTCAATATTCTGGAATATATAGTGAAACTTGGTTGGTTCAGGTTACCCACAATTATTTCATGTCAGGCTTCAACCCATCCACGTATGAGGTACAGATGAGTAACCATCAGCTTGGAATAATGGATACAGGTACCTACATCTGTTACCTAGACACGGAACTTTTTGAATTTCTTAAAAGTAACAAACCGAGCACTTAATTTCTCATGATAGGCCTACCACTCTTAAGTTTAAATTCTGGTCAAAAACTGAGAAACTTCTGTTAATTGCTCCACAAATATTCAGTCACAATATATTTTGGTGAGACATGTTGGTGTTCGTAATTATCTTTAATATTATAATATTAATTTTACAATAAACTCGTATTTTATTATTATTTTGGAACTGTGTAAGAGCCATTTATTTTAGTATTTTAATTTTTTATTATTATAAAAAAAAATTATCTCACAAATTATACAATGGTCTACTTTGAACTGACTCTGCGCCCAATCCTCATCTATTTTTCTTGGCACTACGGAATCATAGAGTCATTTAAACAATAATTAAATACTTTTTATGCAGAAAGAATGTATAATTTCTGAAATCAGTCTTCACCCTAAATTAAAAAACTGTGACCCTATTCACAAGATACCGATGTGACAAATCATTTTGTTGATACTTCGGTACTTATTTTTTTGCTGTATAAGTGCTCGTAGCCTCTTTTTTCTCTCGATCCTTAAAATAGATGTCATTTTAATACAGATATCAACTATTAAAATAGTCCGTGTTCAATTAACTGGATGTAAGAATAGTCTTAAATAGGATTTACAATCTTGAAAACCCTTTCCTCTCACCTAATTTATGAATCTTCGAATTTCAATCAAAATGCTTCACTTAAAAATTTTAGGTTAGAAGTACCTACCTTATATATACAGTCAGTTTAAATTTCCATTAAATAATTAAACCGCAGTTAGTTATAAATTAGCTTAAATTCACTATTCCAACTGATGAAATAAGAGTTTTTTACTAAGTACCACACATTTTACTAAATTAGAAAAATATTTTCATTTATTCATCTAAATATAATATATACATGCCCTGAAACGCCCCCTGCAGTACTTTGGCTTGTGCCAGCTCTAAATTTTTTCTGGCATAGTTAGGTAACACTGTAGAATTTGTTGTTTTGGCATAAGCTTTGACCAATAAAGCTTTATGAGATCAATGTACTTTTTAATGTTAAGATATGTCGGCAAAAAAGTAGGCAACCTCAACCTTCTGCGTATTTTTGATATTCACATGGTTAGTATACATAAACACAAAGCAAAATACGTCAAAAGATATGCTCTGATTGCCTATTTAGTACCGGAATGTCTAACCAGAAATCATATTTCTTTACTGGTCCAGTAGGTACTAGGTATATGTATAGTCAAAGAGCGGAAGCAATGAAAATTTGTTTTCTTTTTAAATTTTTTTTATGTATGTGTGTGGCCGTGTGGGTAATGGCGCATACATCTTGAATTTTGTCCTAATAATTTTTATTTAATTTAGACTGAATAATTTTCATCATATTTTGTCTTAAAAAAATGGATTGTACATTTATTATATATTGATAAATGTGAGTTTGTTTTTCTGTCTGTTTATCAGTCAATCGGTGTGAACATCACTTCAAAGCTGTTCAATTGATTGAGCTGAAATTTTCAGGACTTATTTGTACTATATAAATGAGGGTTTAAAGCCAAGTCTGAGGTCCGTATCTCCCTTGGGAGCAAAGATGTGGATTTTCACCCCCTCACCTACGAAAAAGTTTTTAAGTATTTTTTTCACAAAAACGTATTGTACTCAATGACGTATATATATTCTCAAAATTTCATGACTCCATATTGCCTCCTTCTTGAGATATGGGGCTGCAAAAAGTTACAAAGTTCAAAATCAAAACCTATAAGTTATACCTATTATGCCAACTGTTATTGTGAGAAAAATTAATTATATAATTTGTAAATAGAAAAAGATTTATTTAACTTTTTATAGAGAGAAAGGGAAACATAGACTGAGAGAGAGTGATGGAGAGGAGGAGGAGAGAGAGAGGGAGTAGGATCAGGAAAGAGATCAGCCAAAATCGTATGTCATAAATGATTTGTTATTTTGCATCAGCTGCGGTCTCGGTGTGTGATTGTCATGTGGGAGGTGTTGGTTTGATTTCCAGACAAGATATAATTTTTTTCAAATTTTTCATACTTAAATGTTATTCATACGGTGGGTGGTCAAGAACAACAAGAAAATAGAGGGAAATAAAAATTTGAAAACTATGAAAACACACACACTAACCCCTTTATGATGACGAAAAAATTTAGCCAAAAAAATTGCCAAAAAATCTCCACCATATGCAAGCGTATATTTACAGGCAGAAGTGAGGGAGAGTGATGAGTGACAGAAGGAGATGTATTCAAATAGGGAGGTATTCTATACTTCTAAAGAAGGTGACTACTCTTAGCAAGTGGAATAATCAATTCTAAAACTGCATGCATCACTTAAAACGAGCAGCTAGTATATTTATACGTTTCTTGAGGTGGAAAATTTTCACCTCTAACATGTGACTCAGGCGCACACACTTTGTTTTTTTGCCATTCTAACATTAGAGAAAACCTTTTCCCAAGTTCTGATTTTAAACAATGAACGAGTAACAATCGATTGAAAACGTGAACCAGGTATGGAAAATTACAATTACTTTATTGTGGCAGCAATTAACAAACATTATGTGATCCATAGCAAACAGATATTGAGCAGAGATTGCAAGCCTAAGTTCGTACCATTCACAGGATCATAATTTGTGAGCATTGCAAAACGAATTGTCGAACGGTTTTGAAACGTTGTTTCTGAATTTTTGCGTGAAAAAAAGAACTTACATATTCACATTAATTCAAAAATCTTCAAAATGACTAATTTCCAGTTTTTAGCGGTTATTTTCATAGCTTTTCAGTTGATTAATTTTTTGCCGGTAAATTATTATTTATATTGTAACGAGTGCGTGCAAATGAAAAGAGCCTAAAAGCAAGAAGTTAATTTTGAGAAAAACCAGTTTAAACATTAAATTTTTAATTCCATTTCGAAACAACTGAAGCTAGGATATTGCGGTAAGAATTAAGTCATAGAAGTGGGGATGTTCTACTTTTTAAATTCCTACACGAATGTTTTCATCCTATTTTCATCGTATTTTTCATATTTTTAAGAAATTTTCAAAGTTGACCATATGAAGGACCTTTTCATTTGCACGAAAATTTCGTGTCTAAAAAGTTCTTTCTAATAAGAGCTTCGTAAAAGTGGAGCTTTTCTACGCTTTAGATAAACTGTTTTCGTCGTACTTTTATCACATTTTCCCCAATTTTAATCAGTTTTTAATTTCAATATTGATCGCACTTAGGCGCTTTTCATTTTCACGTAATTTTTGTTTCTGAAAAACTTTCGTGAATTGCGAGACCTTGGTAACTTAATTTTAAATCAAATTTAATACAAAAACGAAATTATAAAATCGTAGACTCCTGAATTGTCAAAAAAATCAAGTTTTTCACCACAAAGTTGAATTTGAGACGAATTTTATTGGTGACGAACTGTTTCTCACAGTTTCACTGGCGTAGTGTGTAATAATAAATTGTTTTAATAAATTTTTTGTAGACCGAAAGGAAATCTGATGAAAAAAACGTAACAGAGTAGGTATAAGACGAAGAGAATCATATCCACCGCATACAACCAATAGTCGTCAGACGATAAAGCAACGGGAGGGGAAGAAATTTTTTTTTTAGTTCTCTTTTTTACTCTTCTTCTATCGGTTCAAGAAATGTTTTGTCCTTATTCTGTTTTCACACAAAATAGAAATTGGTAACCTTGCCTTCCCGGGGGACTACAGAATTCCTTTATGGCAATAAACCTTCCTTAGAATAACACAATTTTTTCTGGAAAATCTCAAGTAAGTCCATCTTGTGGTTCTGGAGTGATAGTGTTTCCAGTCGTTTTTAACCGGTAATTTTTTATAATGTGTAGAGATACATAAAGGTATAAAAATTAGCACCACCTGTGTGGTTTTTCATAATCGTGTCATTTTCTCGCTTGAGTATTCTCAAGACAACGAATCATAACTGAGGAAACTAATTGTCTAACCAATTAGGGTAAGGTTGCCAAAATCATACCACTTTTCACTTTAACTACCCATAATTACAAAAATAATATTTTCAAAATCCCCAGTGATGTATTTTCCCATTTTTATATCTTTACCTCTACTATATTTTCATTCACATTAGCCTCACTTAAATATTGTCAAAATTACAGCTGATTTTATCTGAAAACACAAAAGTTACCATTTAGGCAACTAGTTTCCTAAATTTTATTTCATTTTTATAGCTTATTTTGTTGTTTTTAGTATTAGTTTTATTTCAGTGTTCACTTCTAATACTTAAATTTTCCATCTTCAAACTATAATTTTGATCAAAATTTTCTGAAAATATAATGAAGATGGTTTTAAATTCAGCTAAATTAATAAGTTTGTCAGCTGAAACATTTTTTTCAAGTCTAAGCTTATTAAAACAACATGTATAAATTATATTTTTCCTTGGTGTAGGTAGATGCTACCTACATGGGGTTCATGGAACCTTTGAGGGAGACAGTGGTTTACGTGCGGGGTGACAGAATTGTTTCTCGGTGCCGGCAGCCAGCCGGTTTAAGTGCCTAACCGTACACAAAGCGTACTTCCTAACTGGGGCAATCGTCCAAAGGCGATGCAGTACCTTATACGGACCGCAGCACGTATACTGTCAGTGAGTATGTAAGTATTACATACTCACTTGCCTCAGTTTACCGCCTCAATGGTAAACACAGAAACGCATCGTCTGTATGAGTGTATACAGACGATAAAGTTTGTTTTACATGCAATACACAATTAGTATGGGTTGCGGACTTTGGTCTGCAACCCGTCTGTCAACGCAGGGCCGAGCCCTGAGGGAGGCAAAGAGGGAAACGTCCCCACACTTGGGTATGATTTTTTTCTTAAGCTTGTGAAGAAAGGGAAAGTGAGTATATTGAGAAAATTTAGGTTTCCTAGTGGTTATTTGTATTTAGTTTCATTATTCACCACATGGATGAGTAATTCACTCTCCCATTTTTCAAATATCAGGAGTGGTACAGTTTAAGAAAAGGTACAATTTTAGCAACCTTACACTAATATTTCAACTGCAATGAAAGTCGATCATTTATTCACAATTGATTATATTTGGAAGAATAGGAGTAGGTTTTTAGGTAGTTGTTCAGGTCCCCGTATTTTCTGTTCACCACATTTAAAATTTGTGAGATGTACAAAAAATATGATGATCCAGAATTCTCAATGAGTTGAAATTGAATAAACCAAGTGCACAGAAAATCTTTGGTCTTATACAAACTAGGTGGAGCTTTCAGGTGATCTTGTAAATTCAACATTCTCCACCCAACAGTCACAAAAAAATTATACGTAGTGTGTAGAAAATTTTGGAATTTACTTTAACCAGATAGCTTCCATCTGACTTAGGTTATAATATGTAATTGTCAGAAATCTGATTTATTCATTTTAGTACCTACATTACTCGAATCTGTGAATAAATTAACAGAAGTTATCCGAGCGATGTTGAGATTCACATGAATTAAGTTGAATTTTCACTTCTATAAAATTAATTTAACACAGATTATTTTACTTACGTTAAATACAAATTAGGTAATTGGGTAGAGCACAACGCCTAAAAATGAAATTCAAAAATTATGAATTTTGTGCTAAGAAATTTATTTTGGAAGTTGAATGTACTTATATATTTGGTGAGCAGGTTTTCCTCGTGTTGTTGTAGGTGGTAGGAGGTTTGTAGTCAGATGAAGATTAGGAAAAAAGCTAGGCCAAATATAAATTGGAGTGAAAGAATCACTTTAGCTCTGTTTGATAGGATTACACTAACTTACACCAACTTACACCAGTAGGGATATTCCACAAATATTCAAGTAAACTTGGCGCAGTCACACAACATTCCTACATTTGTGGAATCGCCCTCTTGGTGTAGGTTGGTGCAAGTTGGTGTAGTCCTATCAAACAGAACTTATGAATTTAATTCATTTTTTGATTAATTGCAGTTGTTTTAGGAGCTTTAGATGATTTTTGCAAAATGTGAATTTTAGGTTGAAAATGAAAAAATTAAAAGTGTGGTAATGGTGATTGAGATGAACAAGTGTTTTAACACACTCATTCATTACTTAACAAGGCCAGTGGACTTATTGTCCACAAACTTACTACAACTATTCACATTGTCTGTTTAGCCAATTTTAATACTGAGCTTGGCTTACAAACACTTGTCAAATACAAATGACACGCATCATCTTCTACTATTGTGGCGGTGAGCTGTATTGTGTACACTCATACCCACAAAAAGTATTCTAGAAAATTAAATAGCATTTTTTGTTTCATGAAAATTTAGGAAATTAGGTAATTAATTAAACAGGTAATCAAAATTATGAAAAAAATTAAGATTACACACTTAAAATAAAGCATACTCAATCGATTTGACCTTCACACCTGAAGAAAGATTCACAAACTGTGCTCAGTGAATTGCGAAATTCGGTGAAGTCCCTGATTTTTTCCAAGCTCTTTTGACAAGTCGTAAATTCATCATCTGATATGGTGTACAAATAATACGATGTATATATTAGGTGGAAGGGGTACATGATGGTACGAATATAAGAAGATTTTTGTATCATCGGACATATATGCTTCCACGTGATTGGCTAATTTAGGTTATTTTTTTTCTTCGACGGAATTTTGATTATGTAATAAGAGATAAGAGAACAAAAGAGTTCACTCGCCAAGCAAAATACTGTCGTCTTTTTGAAATACGACGTCTAATATTTTTGCCTGTGATTGCTTTTATGTTCCAACGTATTTTCTAGAATTTGGAAAATATACGTTGTTCAGTGGATTTTGATGTAAGTCAAAGGCTGAGGATGTTTCAGGGGTATATTTCTCATTGTGAGGATTATGCAGAGGTTTGAAAAAGATGATTCCTTTGAATTACTTTTACTCTCTTAGGTGGTAAAGTCGGTTTTTGATAAAAAGACAAATATTTTATCCATATTGATTCCAAGATTTTAATTTCAATAGACTATGTGAAACTTTGTTTCATTTCTATTAAATTTTGCGTCATTTGTCTTTAGGAATTTTAGTTAGTTTTTGACCAAAGAATGTTTTTTAATTTTGGAAGTTTTGGTTTGTTATTTTTCAAATTTGTGTTTCGATAAATTTTTATTTTAAGATCATTTCTTACTTATAGGTGGTACAAGAGTTTGTATTCAGTTATTAAGGCAGTGTGAAAAATAATTTATTATACAAAACGTTAGCAAGTACGAAGAGAATTTTCTCAAAATTAAAAAAACTTCTCGAAAACTCTTTCCAAGAAATTCTTTTTGTTAGGTATTATAAGTAGTTGTTGAATATTGAATTGTTAGGAGGTTAAGGTGGGGTACTAACGTTGGGTTAGGTGGGTTTAAAAAATTTAAAAAAAAATAATAATTTTTTTTAAAACTAGATCTTGATTTAGTTTAGGTCCGAGTATAAACGAGAGCTGAATTTATTAGGAAGTTTAGATAGTTAAATTAGTTTTCACTTACCCAAAGACTTATTCGTATCATGTTCTGTTACCATGTTGTGGTCTCAGAAATTAGGATGATCGGAGAAGTTACTCCTTCAGTAATTGATAAAGAAATGCCAGGATGTAGAAGTCGACACATTTGGGGAACATGTCGACACGCAGTTGACTTACTCTTATTTCCCGATTATAATTGTGTGTGAACACAATAGATTATGTAGATTTCAAGCATTTGACTCCCTCTCCTCAGGTAATAACTCATTTTGAATTGAAAATGTACCCTTAGCTAAGCTTACAGATCATTACATCATCCCATTCTTAGGTATATCCGTTTATGTCTTCGCCTTGATTTTGGAAAATCGGTACCTTGGATCGTTGTTCAGTCTCATATGATGTTTCAAAAAAATATCGATTTTGTTTAAAAAAGAATCATATCGTAATGTCGCGTCAGTTTTTATTTCAGTATGGTGAAGCAACGTCTACCCAGAGTTCGATGTGACAGAGATGCGATATGCTGATTGGCAACAAGTGGGTACCCTTCTTAACAGAATGGGTACATCACATAAGGGCTGATTTTTGGCTGACCCATCAACCCGCAACGGGTAAAAATGCGAGGCTCAAGAGGTGAAACACAAGTGAACTGCTAAAAGTAACTTCAAAATGTGTACATCACCCTTAGTCTGCAAATTGTAAATTATAATTTCGTACCTACTCCAACTTCACACTCTTGTCAGCTCATAAAATATGACACCACCTCATTACTTTGTCATTTGCCACTAAAGTTTACAAACGTCACCAATAGGGTTGCCAAAATTGGGGCTTAGGTATCCTAAGATTTAGGTATTTAGGGTTGCTTTGAAAATTCTCAATTCGAAGGATTTTTTGATTTTCTGGAATTTTTTTCGCGTTTCCACAGATTATTTAAATTCTTATTTTTCTTGACTTTAATTTTTCATACTTAATATTCGATTCGAAATAACTGGTATTAAAAATATTATGCTATTTACTGGTCTGATACTTGGTCATTTGGTAGGCTACAGGTAGACCAGTTTAGTATATGTTGGTTTACATGATTGGCTGAATCATTAAAATATCAATTTTTTCATTCTTCCCCTTCACAGTTATTTACAACCAGGGACTCTATAAGATACTGAACAGAAACCTATCATTAGAAGGTAATTCATTGAAACTGAACCATAGCCCAATTTTTATTTCGAAACTCTGGAACGGATAGCCAAATTTTTGTTTCGATTAAAACTATAGGAATGAAAACTTATTTTGAAAACAGTCAATTCTTGGCAAAGGAAAACCTTATTATTCTTTTATAATTTTTAATAATGGAGGAGGTTAAGGTAGTTCGAGATTTTTTTTCTCCCGACAATCTAAGAATTTTTATTCAAATTGGCTGGAAACCCTGGCCATTGGGTATGCTTCATCTTCGAAATATACTCTTCTAATCATGGGCGCAAATAATAGGCAGGAGTTCCTGCAACCTCCAAAATTAATTTTCCCCTGCCAAAAATAAATAAATGAATAAATAGATAAAATATGACTTTTATTGTAACAATAATCACGCGCAAATACACGCGACAAGGTTCCACAGGTGCAAAAAGCAAAAAAGTCATCAAATTTCTTTTGGAAGGGTGCATAAGCCGTCTTCCAAACTTCAGGCCCTAATTGCCTTTATGCCCATAATTTACTACGTTCTTTTTATTCTGCAACAAAAATTAAATTTTTCTAACCCGGCCCAAGGTATAAGAAATCAAATAAATTTGGGATCTAGGTACAATTTTTTGCAATGGGAAAATGGGTAAATTACCCCCAAAATCTCCAAAAAAAAAGGCAAGAAAATGAAAGAAAGAAAAATGGAATTACAACACAGTACCTATTCAGATAAAAACAGTCTCAGTTAGGCAAAATCTTTAAAATCTCTAAATGTCAGCCAAGTACGGTATAAACAAAAATATAACCAGCAAGACAATTAATTTCGTCGCCGGTTCTATTGTCTCTATCTCATTCCTTATTGGTTGTTGATTCCACCGATTTAAATTAGATTACGTTTAGTCAAATTTTTGGTATCCTTCGAAGATGGACAAGTAAATTAATGTGTCTGACAATATTGAAACCGATGACGTTACACAACACTAAACCGATGATTGGCGCCTGAGAACGTAGCCAACCTGCGAAGATTTAAAGGACTTTGTCAATTCGGCACCTTCAGTGAAAATATAAATAATATGCTATACCTATTTATAATATGTCGGAGCTAGAACTAGGGTAGGAAGTAAATAATGTAAGGGGTCATCATATTGAGAACATAGGTCACGATATGAAAATAACACCAGTTGGGATATTATACCTGAAGAAAAAATTCGTACTTACCTATCCCAAAATGGGAAAATAATAATAAGGTACGCAATATGGGAGAAGGTTAGTTTTGTTAAGAACTAAATTCCACTCATATGCGATCATTATGTAGGTGACTCAATGAGACAGTCGAAAAATTTTCAAGCATGTGTAGGAAATCAAGATGAATATGGACACCGTAAAGGACTTAATTTAAACTTGAAAGCCATGAAAGAAGAGTGACCCTAAAGAAGAACCGAGAAAAGAAAAATTTCTCATAAATTTAAATTTGTTTGCTACGGAAGTTTCAACCAGGAGACTATAAGCTGTAATTTATGCAGCTAAAAGCTCCAATCAGTTCGAAAAATTTAGAAAAAATCGTTACCAAAATATTCGAACGCTTAGAATTTAAAAAAAAACCCTCAAGAATATTGGCAATAAAAAGCATCTCTGTACAATGCGGATGTTGTTGAATATTACCGGAACTAGTTAACAATTTTCCTCAATTTTGTTTCAGACATTTGGTGCTCCCACCGGCGATTTGAAAACAGCTAGTCGAAATGTCAATGGCAATGATATCGTGGTTAAAAGTCAAGTGAACTTGCTTCAAAACAAAAACTTTAAATCCTTCTCAAATGATTTATTAAAAAATATAAAAAATGAAGTTAAAATAGAAGACGATTCCACAATCCATATCAAAGTTGACATCCAAATTACTCCAGATATGTTAGATGAGGTATCGAATGCGATCTCCGCAGCGTCTGAAATCGGTCACATAAAGAAAAATGCTCTTATGAAAGATTTGTCAGAGGACGAAGACGAAGAGGACAAAGTTGGGTTGGAGGAAGACGAAGAAGACGAGGAAGACGAGGAAGACGAGGAAGACGAGGAAGACGAGGAAGACGAGGAAGACGAAGAAGACGACGATGAAGCATCTATTCAAGATCCCGTGAAAAAGAAAAATCAACTGGAGGAGGAGAACGAGGAGGATGAAGAGGACGAAGAGGACGAAGAGGACGAGGAGGATGAGGATGCCTATGAGTATAAGGAGGAAGATGAAGAAGACGAAGTATAGAGGAGGCAGACGATGGCGAGGAAGATGAAGTGGAAGAAAAAGAGATTGAATAAGAAGAAGAAGAGGGATAAGAGGCTCATTAGAATTTAAAAGTTACCCAAATAAGAAAATAGGTTCCAATTAATTGAAAATCAATTTTAATTAACACCAAACGCAGTGTATCCGAAGTATACCTGTACCTAATACCATTTTTCATGTATTTTCGTCAATTTTTTTTTGTTTTTGAAAATAAATTTATACCTTCCGCGGAAAATGCAATAATTAAAATAAATCATTTTTACAATAATCTGTGATTTTTACCGAATTAATCTACTTTTGAACGTAACTTTTTGGTAGTCACGTACGAAAAGTTCCTTTCTCTTCCAAGTATTGACACATATGTAGACCACCAACCTACAGCATCGTCGACGACCGCGACGATATATTGATTGGAAAAGTAAAAAATTGTGGTTTTAATCTCGAGTTTGCGGTGCCACTGATATGGCATAAATCAGATTCATTAGGGGCAGTTTTTAGCTGTTGAAACTTTTCTATACCAATCGTACGCCGCTGAAAATTCTTAGCCTGCTACACTGTTCTTGCCAAAAATATGGTTTTAAGCTGCCGTCAACTGAGGGAACTTTGAACGTATTATGATATTTCACATATTGTTAAGGTTGGAAATGTGCGATCTAGGGTAGTTTGATATGTGAACTCTATAATGCGTATGAAAAAAAAAAAAAACTTATAGGTAATTTTTATTTTCACTTACAATTGAAACTTGAGTTTTTGTTGAAAATTTTAAACAAAAACTATTATCAAGTTTATGCCCCTTTGAATTTGTCATTAAAACGAATTTTTATTCTATAAAAAACTTCTCTATTAACGTTATTATGTGAATACTTTACAATAAAATCATGTTAACCTCAGTATGAAACTTCATAATTTTTGAACTGTGCCATTTCAAATACTGTGGGGTAACTGTGAACAATGTTGAAGTAAGGAAAAAAGGGTCGAACGTCTTCAGTAATAAATATTGAGCGTAGGTATTCTATGTTTTACATAACAAAATTCTACGAAAGTACGGAAGAACGACGAAAATACACACATTTGTTTATTCACCCTGTTAATAAGGATTTTTTGTTCGTTTTCAGTATTTTTCTCCACGGATTTTAATCTGATTTTTCTCAAAATCAATAAAGTTAGGACTCACGACGTACTTGATCAGTTTGAATCGAACCAATAAGAGGATTCAGTTACCACAGAATGAGGTAAGTTTGAAACTTTTCTCTATGGGGTTCTTGATCACCCCTATTTGACACTAAAAAATTATCAAAAACCAGTTTTATAGCACTTAAGTTGGATTATCCAAAGCCGTAAGCTAGCATTTGCCTGTCTTTCTACTTTGAAAATTATGGCGTCGGACATCTCAAAGACAAACACATAAGGCCACCTAGCGATAAATCGAAAAAAAAAAAAGTTGTGTAGCCAAATAGAAAATTTAAATGGTGAGGAACTCAGTCAATAAAAAAAAAAGAAGAAAAGAACAGGAGATTTTTTCCCGAATGGAAGCAGGGAGTGAGGCCAAAAACAAGAAAAAGACAGCCACATCCCATTGGGGAGATTAAGAACCACAAAGCATGTCACATTGGGGAAATAAAAAAAATAAAATGAAAGGGGCTCTACATCACCACATCATAGAAACAACCTATTTCCCATTTTAACTTGATCACCTACCCTAAGCTTTTAGCCACTGAACATAATCCCTAAATTTGTCGTAACAAATTCAGAAATAAAAATTAAATACTCACAATTGATGAATAATAAGAATTTCAGTTTTTCTAGAGGAACAGTATTTTTTATTTTGGAGATTTTAAAAATATCCCTTGTCGATGGAAAACAAATTTTAAACAAAAATTAATCAATTAAATTTTGTATAGAACATTATAACTATTAATAACTTGAAATTTCCACTTCTAATAGCTACCTTTCCAAACCTGTTGATAAAACACTGATACCTAAACCTATCGCAAAACCAATACCGCCGTCTCAGTATGAAATTCCAAAAATTCCAAAACAAATAATGACTCAAGCTACTTAAAAAGTGTTAATAGCTGAGCCACAAAGGGAAGAGGACATTCAGCTTACATCTAGAAAAGCGAATGTACAAAGTATCCCAATAAAAGTTGCTAGGGCTTTTCAGCAATCCTTGCAACAAGAACAAGAAAGAGAAATGAGATTAAGAAATCCCACGTTAATTCAGGAAATGCAAGATAGAATTGTATTTCTTGAAAATACGTTAGCTGAAATTACCAAATTGATGAGTTATTCAGACACTAATATTAATAATAACGGCGAAAATAATAAAAATAATAATAATTCTGGCATTGAAAATAATAATGACGAAGATAATAATATAATAAATGGCTAAAATAATAAAAATAGTAATAATACAAATAATGAAAAAGAAGAAAATAAAAATAATAATAATAATAAAAGTAATGAAAATGAGAATGATAGTATGTTGTAAAACCATTTTGAAAATCTTAATTGATTCTCTAAAGGGAAATTGAGTAATAAAGGCGATATAGAAAAACGTAGTTAATATTTAGTAAAGATAACACTAAAAGAGAATATAAACTTACTCGAAAGGATTTGTTTTATGATTTGATTATTTGAAGTCTGAATTAATATCTAAAGATTTATTTAATATTTTTGAAAATACAACGGGTGATAATGAAAGATATTATGAACACGAGAAAGAATTACAGTTAAATTTGATTAGGGACATAATAATCAACTACATCGATGACAACTATCATAAATTAATTCTAAATGAGAAAAATCCTATTGAAATATTAAAAATTTTAAATGAATTTAAGTGATGTGAGATGCATAAGTCATCTGAAGCCCTTCACAAAGAACTGGCTCTCTTAAATCATAATCTCTCAAGGGAAAAGCCTTATTAGTTTTTCCAAAGATTTGACAAATTAATTAAATCTTATGAAAATAATGAAGATAATGATGAATTAACTAAAACAGAAAAGCAGAGCTATTTTTATATGGCAGTAGCCAAAACTTCAAATATGATCGAAACAATAAATTTTATTTCTAAACGTACAAATAATGTAGTATTATCTATTAAAGAACTTAAATTTTTGATTCTACAGGATGAGGCAAATAGACAATCCAAATAATGAAGTGAAGGTTCAAATAGGGGCTCGGTAGGACCAATTAGAGGCAATATAGCTTTCACCAGACAATCACACGCGCAAAATCGTGTTATGAATAGTTCCCAAATTAGTGCTGGTGCTTGAGCTCGATGTTTCAATTTCCAGGGTTATGGCCATTTAAGTAATAGGTGCTCTAATCCAACAGTTTATGGCAGAATGTGCATTAACTGTGGAATTGTTATGTCGATGCATAATGTGACTGATTTTCCCAAATTAGGAAAAATGAGACTTGTAATAATATCACAAAATGATCCATACAGGTGTAATTTTTATTATTATCATAGGCCAATTAGATATATGTCATTCCAAGGGTGTAGTTCATATTGTAGTTCTGCACTACCTAGGGTTGGATACTCTAATCCACAACCTAGGCTACCAACTGGTGGCATAACAAAACCCTATAAAGGTGCCACCTCAAACTGGTAAGCAAACGGAGGAAAAGTAAAGCATGTAGAAAATAAAATAAAAATGATACAGAACAAATGGCGGCTAAATACAGAATCTGATCCAACATTTACGCAGCTGAAGATGTTTAATTCAGATCAGAATAATATTGAAGTCAAAGTTCAATATAAATTCCCCAATAACGACCTTTCTGGCCCATGCAGTACGTATGTGACAACTGATTGAGAGGAATGCTTAAACATTTCTTTATCATCTAGTCCCTCATTACCTTCAAATCCTGAATATCAAAGTTTAGAGCAATCATCCACACTGATGGTGATTTCTGAGGAAGAAACCATTATGGAACTTGATGATGTCAACCCATCATTATCCTCAGAAAATAATCCTACAGGTAAACCTGTTTATAAAGTATCATTATTGTCAGACTGTGATCCAACTCAACATATAATGTCAAATCCTATCCCACTTGTTAACACAAAACTTTGTGACTAAAAAGTCCTTAGCAGCAACGTAGATTCGTCATTATCTTGTGAATTAACTGGTGACTTACTGACCAGAGATTTACTTGAGAATAAGGTTAAATTTAGTAATATTAGATGTTGTCCTCAATTATCTGAAGATTTGTTTTCAGTCCAAAAGTTAATTGATTTGGGTTTTACTGTAGATATTAATAATCAAAACATTCGAATTATGAATGATAATCAAACGGTGACCTATTTTTCTGGAGTATATAAAAAACATTTTGGCATATGGAACTGGTGACTGACCTTACTAATGATAGTACTGATTATGACAATGAGACACCTGCTGGGTCTCATCTTTTGCGTCTTACATCTGCTCATGTTACTGATGTTGTACCTGCAAACAATTTGAAGAGAGAACAGGAAGAAACAGGTGAAAATATAAATAATGGAAAAAGAGAGAATATAGATGAGAATTGTTTGCTGGTACAAATGTCAGATAAAATTAGCAGAATACCAATCAGAAATAATAATGATGATGATAATAACAGTAAAACCATAGGAAATAAAACATAGATAATAATGATAATATAGAAGAGTTTTTCACATGAATTGTCTTCTCCTATTTTCACCGCACTATGTATTGCACATCATATTATAAGTGTTATATATTTTATACTTGTTACATATTTCAACGTTGTAACTGAAAAAGGAGGGAGTGTCAGTACATTATTTATTGTTCAATCACTAGTTGGTAACACTGTATTGACATTATCCAATTCCTATTCAATTGCATCATCTACCTGTTCAGTTTGATCTATATTGTCAATCATATTGATACCTCTCTCTTTTATTAAAGTGATTTATTAATGTGGTACTTGTGTTTCATAATTATTTATTCTTCAACTCAATTAATTACGTTTGTCTACTCTCGTACTTCAACGGACTTCAAGCCCCCGAAGTCCAACAATTCAAATTATGAATCCTCTATTTCCTAATGTGATTCAAATCTCAAATCCTTTTCAACCCCAAAAAAGGATTTGAATCCTGTTTTTTCACAGATCCTGCCCACTCTTACTAGCAAAAAAGAACCTACTATAACCATTCATTAAATTTTCAGTTTGACTACAGAACATTTCAAAAATAGTTACCTTACAATTTTTTGTGAATAATTCAGAAAAGTAAAACTGCCTAAAAACATGAAAAATTTGGTCCTGAGAAAGTTGAGGATACTATAAATAAAAAATACCTTAAATTAGCCAATTCATGAGAAATAAGTATCACAAATTGAAAAACAATTGATTTTCCTAATAATAATTTTATATTAAGTATGACAATTGAAACCATTGATATTATCTGTGTTCTAAATACATATAATTACTTTTAAAAATAATGCAATTCATATTATATTAGATAAAATAAATTTAAATTTTATACTTAAAAATATTTTTTTCTAATAGAATTTAATACGCACCATGGTACACCACCCTAAATTCTAATTCTTTTTTGTTTTTCAACCACGTTTTCATAAACTTTTTCTTTTCCTGCATCCCCAGAAACTACTCAATTAATATACGCCAAACCTCTTTCACACTTTCATAAGCATAAGAACGATGTATCGTGAAAATTTTAGCTCCATCACATATGTAGTTTCTTATAAATCCTGGAAAAACCACTTTTCCAGGAATTTTTTGTTCTCCAGTTATCTCGAAAACTAATAAATTAATAGGCACTAAACTCCCATCAGACTGTAACTACTTTTCCTGGAAATTTCAGCCCCATTTCTTTATTAGTTTTCTCAAAACCGTAATCACACTTTTGGGTGATACATATTATGTATATATATACCTATGCACCTATATAATATGTAGTATACATATATTATTATATACAGTACCTATACCAACATACATATTGCACATAATTATAGTTACATATAGATTATAAGTGCATTAAAAAAAAATTAGACGAAAATGTGAAAATGGTACCAATCATTTTTTTTTTTCATAAAACAGATAATTTTCTTCATCCCTATCTCTAACACTTTTGCGAGGCCAATTTTAATACCCCGTTTGCTTGCTTGGAAACTGGGTAAAAAAGGCGTCAGTCTTTGATATAGGTTTTTAAAGGCAATAGCGTAGGTACATAAAACACATTGAATTGAACCAAAATTTTGGATTTTACTCAAAATTTTAACGACACTGAAGCAATAATTCATTGTGAAAATGACAAGTAAACTTAATGTTTTTTTGAAGTGATCCAACATAAAAACTCTCTTTGATATTTTGACATGTCAAGTAGAAGCATGTGGTCGATCCATTATAGAAAAATGGTGGTAAACAAGTTCTACATTCACTGCTGTTCGAATTCATCAGATATTTGCTACATGGATAATTCAAAAAAATAAGAAAGAAACACCCAAAAAACATTCATATTTATGTAATATTTCTTAGTTTTATACTCAATTATTTTATCCAAACTACGTAATACCACATTGCTCTTGTTTTTTTTTTGTTTTTTTTTGTTTTTTGTTTTTTGTTTTTTTTTTTTTTTTTTGTTTTGTTTTGTTGTTTTTTTTCCGCAGCTCACAATACGTGAAAAATTAACGAAAGCCATAAACAACATATTTCGATGAAAAAATTTTGTTTTTAAAAATGAGTCCCGAATACATTTTTTTTTTTTTTAATTTCCTATAAAACATCCCTTTCCTCAGACAACGAGCACAATCGACAGTTTCTAGAGTTACCATTAATTTGTTTGAAATTTCTTTCCTTTGTCTTGAACTTGATAAATTTTGTAAAAATGTTCACCGGAAAATGTTTAGCAGTGCTTTTGCTGGTTGTAGCAACCAACTTTTCTCAGGTTTGGATTGTCGTTCTTAATGATAATTTTCGTACCTACGTTTTCAATCATTCCACTTCGAAAACTCAATCGTAAACTACGCTAAAATAGATAAAAATGAACATAAAAATTTAAAAATTTTTGAAACCTATCTATCCTACATTATTTATCGATCAAAACTTATTTTTTTCAAATGTTAAACTACCTACAACATCGTTGTGAACTATAATATAAAGGCAGTAGTTTGCAACACTTTAAGGGAAATTTTAAATTTGGAGCTCAACTGTAATGTTTCTGGGCTCCTTGGAACCAGAAATCTATCTACTATTAATTTCAAACATAGCAGGTACCTACTGAATTGAATTTTATTATTTTCATAACTGATAACAACGAAACTAAAATACATCAAAATCCTTAATTTGCGACACTAATTATTCAGATAGTAACAGTTACTGCATTAGTTTGCGACACTCTCATCAAAATAACCTACACCAATTTTACTTAACCAAATAATTATATAATAGTTTCTTTTGAATGGGAAATCTATATATTACTATACATTTTAAGTATAGTTTTCAACTAAATTTCATTATTTTCATAATTTAATACCAAAACAATATAGCATCAAAATCTTTAGTTTGTGACACTGTAATCGTTTATTTTGTGACACTAATTGTTTAGATAGTGTGGCAACTTCCTACCAGTGGTGACAAGTGTGCTTACACAATTGCTGGTAGGTTGTGTGGCCTGTACCTACATTACGTGGGGCAAACACACTTTTGGTTTGCAGGTTGGTAGCTCACCACTACCAATCCAATATGATTACTGAGCTAGGCTCACACATACGAGGTTGATTAATAAATATGCGCATGCGTACCCACTGCGTCCTACAGATAGTAACAGTTATTGCACTAGTTTACGACACTTCTGTTTAAAACAAAAAGGTACACCAACTTCACTTTACAAAATAAAAAGCTTTAATGGGGAATACTGAAGGTTAGTTTCATCTAAAATGTAACAGATGTTACAGTTCATGTCTATAAACTTAGAAATGGCTAAAAACTCAGGTATCACAATCTAATTCATTGACATTTTGTTTTTGCACTAGTTTGCAATGAAAGTGTTGCAAAAGTATTGCAAATTAATGAAATGACAAATTTCTGGTATTAGTTAGGTTTAAGTCAAAATAATAAATGAAAATTTATTATTTCATATAAAATACATGCTTTTATTAATCCCTCAAGGTTGCTCTTTCTATAATAGTAATTCTTCAGTCATTCAAATCAATTGCTGGATCATGATTCATCACTTTTTTGAAAATCATCAACTGTGGTAGGCAGTTAGAAACAGTCATAAGTTTTGACTCCTCAAAAAAGTGAATATTTAATGGTTTTTTTTATACCTAGATGATGAATATTTTATATGTATATGCATGATGTTTTAAAAATAAAAAGATGCTTAGTATCCTATGTGTGGAATACCTTGTCATGAAGAAGATATTCTCACCAGAAGGTAATTCAACAAAATTATGCGTGTTAGCCACTTCATATTAAACATATGGGTAAGCCAAAACCTGGGCAAACACTGGGAATTTTAGAGCCGGTCCGGATGGTTTATATACTGGCTTATTTACATGCACACAGACACACATATGTACATATACATATGTATATGTGTTTGTAGAAATCATGTCATTTCTTATTCATTGCTAAAGCAACTGATAAGAAATGACATAATGCGTTTGTGTACCAGTCCGAGACATTCATTTTGTCATCGGTCGAACATTGCATCTTATTTCCCTGTGTGTGCAAGTAAGAGCATATGAACAAACAATGTGTATAATTTAATGTAGAATACAATACACCTGATAAGGAATGACGCTTGTACGAGCTATATAGTCCCCACAGTACGTTATTACAGGAGTAGCCTTAATTTTTACATATTTAGGTGAAAAGTGTTGCAAATCCATGCAATGACTACTGCCTTACTGAAGGGAATTAAAGAGTAACACATCAGGTATAACCTAAACCCTGCTCTTTTGAATTTTCAAAATATTTCATCTCTTAATTTTTCTGTTAAATCACAACTTAGTAGACATACATGGATGTTTAGTAGGTACCTAGGTAGGTACTTAAAGTTCCTTGCTTCAAAACTTGAGGTTTTTTCTTTTTTACTTCAATTTTATAATATTTTAGCCATTTCATTTAGAAAATGCATTTGTACGGTCTTCAACTAAGTACCCTACTTCAATTTTTGGTAGATCTTAATTGTTTCTATGTACCTACTTATACCCTGCTATGTATTTGAATCAAAAATCTAAATAATTTAGAAAATCTTATTTTCATAGTAAAACTGCTGACATATTTGAATCTGCATGGTTTTTGCAACAAAATGAATCTAGGTGAGATTCTGTTAACTTCCTTCTTGACCTTTTTTCAAGCAGTTTTCTACATTTTTTCTTTGATTTTTATTGAAACACTATCTTCATCAACTGCGGAGAATACAATTTTTGCATGCACTACCTCCAAATATACAGTTTTCTAAAAATTCCAGGCAGTTATACTCACTATGAGAGACTGCAATAATTGCGATGAACTTCTACTTTAGTAACCAATAGTTTGTAGTAGGAGAATTTTTTGTAGCCGGTTTTTCTTAAGACTTATAAAAGTAAGTGGTGTTTTGCCAGAACCAGGCATTTTGTGTGTCATAGCTGGTTGTTTGCTGTAGCCAGTGTTCATTATACCTATAATGACTTCTACTGTATTAGCACAAATAGATCGAATCCCCATAAAATCCAATGCATTTTTTCAATCACCTAACCTTTTCCGTTCGTATCAGTAGCTGATTTGCAGCTCATTCTACAGTCTTTTCAACCGCCGAATAATTTACAATGGTCGTACCCATTCCAAAATTAATTATGAACTTTTACCAATCGATTTCAGAGTTTGGCCGCTCCTTCGCAGGGTAATACCGACCTTGAAGATGCTGGGTATGGAGACGATGCCGAATTTTGGACCCAGCCAACAGCAGGGGACACCGTAACCAAAATGTCAGACGATGACGAATCTTGGACACAGTCGACGACATCAACGCCACTACAAGGCTCCTCAGTCGAAGAATCTTATCAAGAGGAAGTAGCTGAACCATCCGTCGCTGCAGAAATCACCACTGGAGTACCACAACAGTTGCTTACCAAAGAAGAAGAGCTAGAGATACTGAAAAACATACCAGATTTCGCAATCATAATGCAATCGATGGAGGAGCTCCCGGCCAATGTATACCACGAAATCAGAGAATTTCTGCAGCAAACAGTGCCCCGAATGCCACCCCACAATCTCGTTACCGTTCACTTCAAAAATGCTCAAGTGTTGACGCAGCTGTTTGACCGGGTTGTACGGGTGGCGATTGCCCATGGACAAGATGACCCGGATGTGCGACGAGAACTTTTTGCCAAAGTGCACCAGGCGGTGCCAAATATAAAGAGCGAAATGGAGGATGTCAATGAATTTGTGGGAAATGTGCGTGCGCAACTTCCAAGTTTTAGCACTTTAGCCAATCCGACCAAAGTAACTGCCGAAAACTACGATGCCGATGTCCAACTTTTGGCGAATGCAGATGAAAATCGACACAACGAAACACCTCGAGGCGGGCCAAGTATAGTACCTGCAGCTGAAAAATAGTCATTTTCAAATCAAATGAACTTAGAGGACAAATTAACCCAACAATAACCGGTTCGTTATTATTAGCAGAAAATAGGCTACACGTTTTCAAAGACGGACTTTTAACGACACAAGTAAATTATGTATTGTAATTTTTTAGGTTAATAAAAATAATTTATATAGGTATAAATGAAAAAAGCTCGGCTCTAATTACCAAAGATGTTATCGATAAGTCTGTATTTAAAATAAAAAAATTAAAGATTAAAATGTCATACCAAGATTGAACTGCAAATGGGGTTCCAGCGAACGAACATTCGTTTTCTATATTCTAATACAAATGATACAAGTGAATGACGCGATATTATTGTCTTAATTATGTTGGTAATAGCACCGATAGCATCATTAAAAAACAGATTCAACATTTTTGAAGAGACCACGAATGTATCTAACGCCCATAGACTAAACAGTATTCACATTTACTAACTAAAAAAATAAAAATAATTTTTTTTTTGGCATATTTAGTTGTCCCGTTCATCTACTAAGGATAAGTAATATAAAGCTCAGAAAGTTCCAAGCACTGAATGTTATAACAAACTGTATGACACTGTAGAGAGTGTCAAAATTGAAATAATTGCTCAAGCACCACTTTACTCAGTCAGCCAAATGCCACTGTCATTGACATAAATACAGGATTCACATATAATTATGTCTTCTTGTAAGCAACTACAGGTGTAGGCATGCTTTTAGAGACAAAGGAAGTGGGGTATTGGCCATGGTATTCCACTTTGTATGACCGATATAGAGAGGCTATAACCCCCTCTTCTTCACTTGAGCTACATGCCATGAACAGGCCCCCGATCCCTTCAACAAATTTTCCATCTCCTTTCAAATATTACAAAAAAATTCAAACAAAAACCTGCCCTAGTTGAGATTCAAATCAAACCCCTTCCACATGATATCTGCAAATATATCTATAGTGCCACAAGAACAGACACCTATAGTCTGCACATTCTCTCCATATATCATATTGTTTGGAAATACTATAGGAATTGTTCCAGTATCGGTTGGCAACACTGTGCTCTACATTTTCCATAAATATGTTTATTGTTATTCTGCTTTACACTCACTTCTTCTGTAATTAGTTTTAGAGTAAACAACTCCTTATTAACTCTCTACAATAAATAATATCCGATGTGGTAATTCTGTGCTTTATATTATAATTTGCTGTTTGTCAAATGTGTTTTTACTTATTCTTAATGGACATCAAGCCCCCGATGTCCAATACATATCCTCTGTGCCCGGATAATTTGTCTATTAGAAGAAATTCTATTATTATGTGTATAATGAACAATATTCTATGATTTAACCTATGGTAGAGAACACAAAAAATTTTGTTTGGGTTTTTCTCTAGATATTTGGCAGGTTAAACGTCATTGCCCCAAACAAACAGTGGTTCACTATAGACTATAGTTTTTTGTATTGGAGGAGTAGTTGGTACTGGGATTTGAACCCATATATACCCAAATCCTGTAAAATAGAGCTATAGCCTACTACAGATTAGCTGATTTTTGTTGACGTAATGTAGCCAGTCCAAGATTAAAAACATGGCCAAAGCCTACAGTGAACCAAAATTTATAAAAATCAGATAATTACAATAACATCAGTACAGTGTAGAATGAAGAGTGACAGAGATTATCACCAAGGATGGGTAGCAGACTATTATCAGTGGAGATTTCCCCAATGTAGGTGTTTTGAAGTGTTATGGAGAAAATAAAAATATTTCCTCCTCAATAGAACAAATAAAAATTAAATAGCAAGTCTATGAAACATCTGTCTAAAAGAAGGCCTGTGAATTCTTTGATGTCAAAGTTTGAATTTTGTTAGTTTTTCTTGAATTTTATTACAAAATGTATGGATTGTCTAGTAAAATATGGACCAAGATAAATTGCACCAAAAATTTGTGAGTGAATAAAATAAATTCATGAGATATAATATTCCTCTCTAGCTACCTACCATTGTAGGTTCTCTTGGTTTGTGGAATTAAACATGGGACCCACATATTTACGAGCTAAAAGTGGTGAACTTAACCACATGGCCATCTCACTGCCAGCTATAACTGGCGAATGTATTTTATGCAAAGCAAGGTATGAAAATTTCCACAACCATCATTGGCTTCTTTCTTTGAATAATCACATAATAGTATTTTACCGAACTAGTTTGAAAAATGAATGATTGACAACAAGCATAGTTACATCAACAGCTACAAGCAAGAGCTGTAAGTGCAATGAGATAGCTAACTATTGTTGTGTCGATACGATTTTTTTTTCTCAACAAATCCACCAAAAAGAGGTTTTATTTATTCGATTAAATAGATAAACCTCATTTCCGAATAAAATTTCAGACAATAATTTAATAATTATGGAAAGGTGAACTTCATTGTTTGTTGGCATCACCGTGTAAAATGACCCTCTTTAGTAGTAACATTTCGCACCTTGCGTAGGTATATGCGAATGGCGGAATGAAGAAATACCTAAACAAAAAAGCAGGTCAGAAAAAACATCATTACTTCACTAGTGAAGTAATAAAAATCATTTTTGACTGTTCCGAATCGATTTGGAAATCTCTCTTAGTCGCTCACTTTTGCTAACCAAAATCGATTTAATAATAACCTCTTTTTGGTGTATGCGTTGAGAAAACAATTTTTCATTTCTTGTTTCTTAGATTATTCCAAAATTTACAAACAATAGTTAAATTGAAGGAACCAAATAGGTAGACGGATACTACGGAACAGAAAACAGGAAACAATAAATTTGAAACAAATGAGCTACATCAAAAAACATGTGCACGTTTTATTTCAAAACTACAGTGACAGTAGTTGAAGATAGTATCAACAATCTTCTTAAAATGAAAGTAGATACGTAGATACTTACTCCCCAGTCAAAATTTATTAACGCATATTATTTAGCTTGAATGGCAGTAATTTTCCATACTAATGATGAGCTTTCAATGGTTTCTTATCTTCTCAGAGGAGAAACACATTAAGGGTGGAATTTTTTTCCATTTCAAATAAAGATATAGTTACAGTTGAAGGAATAAAAAGTAAAGTACATAATTATGACTTGAAAAAAATCACAACCCAATATTCCTATTCTTAAAAATGTCATACCAGTCAGAACAAGACAATGAATAATAGCCTACACACCTATGATTTTGGATGTTTTTAAAAAACGAAAAAAAAAAACTGATATTATAATATTAGGTACTTACGGTAATGAAATTTGAAGCTAGGACCTGGGTAATTTTTTTTTTCTATGCCAAAATAAACTCGAAGATCTCAAAAACTAATGACATTGTCTGCATTAGCTGCAATTTCGAAACCAGGTATATGACTAAAAACGTTTAAAGAGAATAATCCACTAATCTTATCAATAATCAGATGATCCGAATGATTATTTTCTTAGCTTGTTAGCCCAACATATAGCTAGTGTTTGTTAGAAAAGGAATAAGAATTGTAGCGCAGCGAGCTATACCAGAATTTCGAAATTCTGGAATCCATGAATATGTAGGATTGATTCCTTTTGGAATTTTTTTGTGGGGTTTCTGATATTTTTTTTCATTTTTTGTTGCAAATTTTGTTTTCTCTTTTCGTTTCATATGACGTCATCTTTTTGGTATGTATCTCCGGTTAAACATTTCCATTGTTCAGAAGTATATTATTGTTTTTAAACAATTTTTCGTAACATCTGCATAAAATGCTCAATTTTCGAAGCGTAATTGGCTTATTCCACAGCAGTAAGGAGCAACCCATTTTTTCACTCGCCCCTCGGATAGTTTCTGCTACTTTCCACGCCCCTTTTTAAGATGATTTTTCTCTTAGTACAGTATCACAATCACTCCCACGCCTTCTATATGGAGAAAAAATTTAAATATATTATTTTTAATTTTTTTCTGAGAAATTTTCGATGTGGGCCCAAATATCCACTACAACCCAGTTACAGCAATCTGTTTGTTGTATCCAGCTACTGGCAACAACAAACTCCGGCTACAACAAACAAATTTCAGTCACTTGGAATTCATTCTAGCCAATTTCTATTGTATTTGATATATTTTCAAAAAACTGAATTTTGTGGTATATCAAGCCCCTGAGGGAGATGTTACCAAGGGGATTGTGCTAGACTTTTGGTATGTTTATTAAGACATTGTGAAGTATACGTGTGATTTTACAGGTACATTACAAGAATTCTAGTGTTTCTAGTTTCCACCTAATTTCAAGTTGTTCCACAATTAGATTATATTTTCCCCCTTCTCTTAGACTAGTTCTTCCATTTGAGAAGGGCAAAAAATACAAGCCAATCAGAACACTCCACTATCATCTGATTTATAGCAATTGCTGTAAGTTGAATGATCATTAGAGCTTTCTCATTTCTTCTTATATTCCGACCCTCTTGGTGTGAACTCTTGATTTTGTTTTACATTGTTTTCTATGAATTTGTATTATGTTATCCTGAACATTTTGATTTTGTGTCCTAGTTAGACTGGTTTTGTTCTGTTCCTGTTATAAACTAAAATGTTTATTTTATATAATATTATATAGTTTTTCTGTGAAATATTTGTTTTTATTGTTATAGTTACAAATATGTCCGACTAGGTGGTTTTTATGTGGGTATGAATGATGGTAATTCTAGAAATTCTTAAACTTCATGATGTCAGATTTCAGTAAAAAACATGTAGGAAAATCTATTTTGATTCTAAAATGCACATTAATCATAAATTAAAATACCCAAGAGTTTGAAATTCATAACATAGCATGCTATCTGCGCTTTATTTTGTATGCTAAATCAAAATCACATAGATTAAAATTAGACTTCGGTTATTTTTAAAATTTCAAGTTCGTTTGGTTTCTGGTAAGTTTGTGAAGTTGGTGATAAGAAGTGTGTGGCCAGCCTGGTTTTTGTTTGTGGCGTGTGCCCACCTTAATTGGCATACCACAATAGATTGTAGAGAATTTGTGCAAAAAAATCATTGCCTGCAATTTTTTTCAACTCTAACTCATTGTTTCCTGAGCTATGAAAATTTTTCTTGCATCCTTTCAGAAGATTTCATTTCTTCGGAATTTTTTGGCTAGTAGTCACTCAATTCTCAAAAACTTTTTTTTTTTTTTTTGCTGCAATACGTATTGTAATGAATTGAAAACCTTTTGATGCTTGTAGTAACTCCATTTTGATTTCAGATATCAGACGCCAGGAGCAAGGAAGAATATCTTTGACAAATTGAAGAGAATAAGTCAGATCAGAAAATACAGAAATTCTAGTTGAAACGTAAATCTCCATTAGCTCATTATGAATTTTTCCATGAAGAGTTGAAAAAAACATTTACACTCATTTAAGAAACCCCGAAGGTAGGCGAACGATGTTACACCACTAGATGAGACACAAGATCTGTTAAGCCGACAACAAATTCACACACTGATTTGAAGATTATTTTCAGAAAATCAAGATGTATGGACATCGGAGACTGGCCTCAAAAATATAATCGTCATTTCGAAATACCTACATTGGTACTATTTTGAAGGTGACGAGAAAAATTTCCGTTTCAGAAACATTATTCCACACAAAGGATAAGAAAAAGTTATTTTGTTTTACTACAGATGATGTCCGTTATAAGAACACTGTTCTACATATTTTTCTCTCCGAGTGGAATAAAAAGTATAATTTTCAGTCGCAATTCCCCCCAGAAATTAGTAGTAAGCTTAAAAAGAGTAAGTTGTTAGCCAACTCATTCTCAACAGTTTATTAATTAAGTTTTCTTTTCATGATCATTAAGCAAAGACTTCCAGTGCTTAATTTCAAAAAACACAAAATTAGACTTTCGGTTGGCAGGATAATATACCACCTATTTGATTATTTGACTTGAGCTGATAATCTGGTAAAGCATTATATTGTGGAAATTCATATAATACCCTATTCCTATATCAAATGATGTTAGCAGATGTTAGCAGATGTTAGCAGATGTTAAGTAGGTTTCATATGAAAATTCATGCAGACATTATATAGAACCACACATTTTTGAGACAATTTACTTTTAATTTCGTGAAAATTTACCATCTTCAGTTATGTTTTAAATCATTCGCATAATTATTATAAATTCCAAATTGCTCCTGAAATATCAAAACTACCCCTGTAAAAAAAAAAAAAAAATGATTTTGTTTGTGATGAAAATGTCGAAAATGTCATGTCACATAATTTATCCCTAAAAAGTCCATTTTCAGCCTTATATAAACTTACATTCTTACACATATGTCGTATGTTGTGAAGGGGGTTAATTATAAAAAATGTGTCGTAAATTTATAGCTTTAAACGTCAATTTTCCATTAAATCTACATTATTAATGTTCTTGGGGCAATGGTGAATCATGTACAATCGTATTTTTGAAAGAAAATTAAAAACATATGACGTACTTATGTAGGTACATGTTTTTTAACTGTCAGTGCCACATTTCAAAAAATGATTTGTCAACGAGAAGACACGTTTTAGCATGCCACAAGAACTGCGACGTTTTGACGCAAAACTAAACCACAAATTTACCTGTCTTCCTCATAATTTTCGTTCATTGTGAAAATGATATAGTGGTCCACCAGTGCACATGATCGTAAATTATCATTCTCAAGTTCAAAGGATAAAAACATAAATAACTTTGTGGATAATGAGAATCACCTTTTTGACTTTGAAAATGATAAATGCAAAAACACTCGTCACATCAAATCTATCAAAAACTGTTTGTATTATTAGTTAGTCATAAATTTAGGTTTTCATACCTTATTTTTCTGGCTTTTAGAGAAACAATATAAAAAAAAATCGCTTTGAGGTGTAGGTAATAGGTATCCTAACCGTGGTACCCATATTTGAAGAGAAATACCCTGAAAAGAATTCACCACGAACTCTACAAGAACTGAATAAGAGGCCAAAAATTATTCCACTAAGGGCTGGTTTTTCAGTCACCAGCAAAGAAAGTTATGTGTCCGATAGTGTTGAAATCTTATTTAACTCTTAGAGCAATCTGCCAGTTAGACTGACTGAAATCTTAACTGAAGACTAGAAGTGCAAAAAATATCGATACGTATCGACACGCGCTGATATTCTTCTGGAAATATCGATGTTTCCAATATGGATATTTTCCCCAGGAGTACCTATCGGTACATTTTATCTCTATTTTTCCCACATTTTACCACTATAATTTTGATGTTACAATGAGACTGAAATATTCCAACTCAACTCTCCTAATGTTTGTAAGTTTTATTTCTAAGAATCTTGAAGATTTTTTTATTTAACAATGGATATAGTCGAATTCTCATTATATCAATCATTTATTAGTGGGAAATTAAGTATAAGGAAAATATCGATACGTATCAATACAAAAAAATATCAATGTTTCACGCCACTACTGAGGACTAAAAAATCGGTACTAAGACATAATTATCTAAAATTAAAAAGAAATTTAGTTTCGAGCCCAAGTAAGTAGCATTTGGACCTGAAATTTTTGAGAACCCCCACAATTAACCGACCAGGACTACTACCCAAACTAGTTCATTTTTAAGATATGCTCATTCCCACTTCTTCTTCTCACTCACTTGTTGATCTTCCCCCATCATGCTTCCCTAATCAATCCATATTTACAAAATTTAATACATATTAGTAAGCATATACATTACCACACAAACCATTAAATTCAATAGCATTCAATCAGTAAAATGTTCAAAAAACTCACCTATATCATACGACAAATGTACATCCTTTTACTAACAGCTCAAACCTTATTTAAACATTTAAGAAAAATTACATAATTCCAAATAATTTGCAGCTATGATGTATTAACTGACAGCTTGTAGGGTAACCAAAACAGCTCCAGTAATTGACACCAAATATGCAATAATTAGAATCAGTTTATTTATCCTAAGGTTCTAAGAACAAGCCAAAATTTTTAATTTTTAGTAAATTCTAATTTGTATTTAAAAATTTTCTATTGGACTTTAACTCAAAATTTATCTCCACTGTTTATATTTTAGTGAATTCTAACCCGTTAAATTATGGTTTCACTAAAATTTTATGGATCCAGTTCAAAAAGGTTTTACTTTATTTATATTTTTTAATTTTTAAAGCATGAAATTTTACAGACACAGATTTAAATCCCCATGGCGATAAAACTTTTATAAATTAAAATAATAAATTGAAATCTAATCTCTCCCTATTGAGATAGAGTGTGGAAAGTGCGTAAGAAAACTAAAAGGCGTGTGGAAAGTTAATAAAGAACAAAAAAGTTATGTGAAAAGTAAATACAAAACCAAGGTGTGCGGAAAAATAAATGAGAACTCGGTGCTCTGAAAATATCCACCTTCTACTCGAAGAGTGAAGCATTTTGTACACATGTTATAAAAAACTCGTCCTGAATAAGAAGAAAACAATGTTTTCATTCTTCGTCTTACAACCCCAAAAATATTTTGGCATCTATTATGGTCACTGTATCTTCTGAAATTATAATCTTCAATTTGTTTCAGTTTTTTTTAAACTTGAAATCAATGAAAAACTAAGACTAATAAAAAAGAAAAGTACATATTGGAATATTTTGAAAAACGTATTTTTATCTATATTATTTTTTCAAGCACTTTAGAACAGTATTTATCGTGGCTCCGCCCACGAGGCTCCGGCGCACAGGCGATGCGCCGGAGTTCTCCCACTACCTCCGGTAGTGGATATACTGGTGTTGAGGCAACGCCAGTTGTGAGGAACATGTACGAGGTACAGGTGTGTGACTCCAACAACATTTTACTGTCTCCTGGACGTTAAACACATATTATATATATAAGACTCTACCCACTACAGTATTCTGCATAAATTTTGCCAAAATATGTAATTTAAAAAATAATATTGAAATCGTATTGATTGTTGTCCTTTTTTTGTCTTCTTTCTTAGTTTTTTTTTTTTTTTAGGTTTACAAAATCTTTGTAATTAGCTGTTCTTTGTTTGAATTTGGGTGCAGAGGTAGGTATCTTCTTTAATATGTTCTTCTTTAACGAAAATTATCTTTTCATTTAAAAGATTTATTGGAGAAAAATCAACAAGTTTTGTGATTGTATTGAAGCGCAACACAATCAGAACTTGTTCTTCCACAGTTCAAAAGTCATGTCCTTTGATTTGTATGCAACCATCATTTCCTGCAAGTTCCTGGCAAAGAATGAGCCAATGCCAAAATTAAATTCTAAGTCATAAGAAACAGAAGGGAATATTGGGGAAAATGAGTTTGCACCACCATCCTGCAGTACAACTAGAAATGCGTTGACTATCATAGAACCTGCTCCTGAATTACTTTCCAATTTAGATATATTTTAATTCTAATATAGCATATTTTCCAAAGTGAAATTAGTCTAAAGTCACATCATTTTAAAAGTGACAGAAGTCAGTGATTTACTGATAACAAAGTGCTTTCCATTTTGTATAATTAGGTATGTACCAATGTTATTTGGAAGTAGAGATAGGTAATAATTCACATATGAACACATATATCATATGTGGAATACCTTGTTGTAAAAGAATATTCACACAAGAAGGTAATCAACAGATTATTTGCATATTCCACCACTTCATATGTAAACACATATGGGTAAGCCAAAACCTGGGCAAACAGTGGCGATTTTAGAACCAGTTTGGGTAGTTTATATAGAGCCTCAATTACATGCACACATACACACATATATAACAAATATGTGCATCTGTGTATAAGGGAAGTTTGTCGCTTCTCATCAAGATAAGGAACAATAGACAAGTTCACATACTGAATTGTGACATCACTGTAATTGTCTGATTAGGCGTCTGATTAGCCACAGTTCAGTTTTTGTACATTACTTGCAAGTAATTGGGTTCGAACATTTTATGCAATGTTTTAATGTCATCAAGACAAATAATAGCCAGCCTTTTGGCAATGACTGTTGTTGAGGGATGCAAGCTCCTGGTACTTCATACAAGTGATTAAGTCCCCAAATCGCATACCAAATTTGATATAATATTTTGATATTGCATCATTACATCACTGTTCAAAAAATAATAGAAAATATAGTAGTTATATGTTTGTGAGGACTCAACTTGTATGAGGTAAAGGGTCTCAGACCCCTTGATGACAGTTGCCGCCACAAGGCTGGCAAATATTTGTCTCTATGATGTAAAACCACACACAAAAAATACATTTGATCGTAATTATTTGCACATACATACAAGTAATGTGCAACTACCAAACTGTGACCAGTCTCAACAATGACAATAATTTACAATTCCATACATGAACCAGTCTGCCATTTCTTATCACTACAAGACATGATGCACCAATCTGTTCATAAAAACATAAATAATTATGTTTGTGTGTAAACAAGCGCGTATATAGACTGTCTAAACCAGCTCCAAAATTTCCAGTATTCACCCAGGTTTTGGTTTACTCCTATGTTTACATATGAAGTGGTAGAATATGCAATATCTGTTGATTACCTTCTGGTGAGAATATCTTTTTAAAACAAGGTACTCCACAATGTATATCACAACTTTTAACTTTTTGTTATGTCATATATCATACACCATTCATCAATTCCAGTTTTTAATAAAATGTGGGCAAAAGTTGGAACTAGGTGCCCCTTGTCACTCCCCCTTGCCTGGGGCCTCTCAAGCCCTTCACCTACTACTTGGTCATCACCATCATGCCTTTCAAACCCATCCAGCCCCTAAAATTCATAAATCCAAAACAATGACTAATCCTCCCACACCAGAGTCCCCTCAGGCCAAAATACCCAATTATAAACTTGGTGATATAAATATCGTGTTGTAAGATACAAACATCATCGCTAAAAAAATATATACAAATTGTAGTATAATATATTACCTATAGGAGTCAGAAGTTTTGCATGATATATATGCATATCATGATATAATATATCATTGCTAATGATGAAATGCTCATCTCTGTTTGTAGGACATAATTTCTTTTTGTAACGGAGATGTACAAAACCCAGTGGCCACATCTCTTTTCTTTGACTATAATCACTGGCTTACAAACATGAATATTAAAAGTACTCGCATTTTTCAACTGTAGGTAGTTGTAACTCTATGACTAAATGTTTGTTGTACATGAAGAAGTTAGGAGGTTCAAATCCTTAAGTGCCGTTGATTTTTGTACAACTTTTTCCAATTTTTTTTTTTACTAATTTCATTTTGTTTTTTTATGTTTTCATTCTGTCACATGGCTTAATGGTTTTATTAAAAAAGAAAAAAAGTCAGAAACAGAAAATTAAGATTCAACACATACAATTTTCATAATATCCACGCACAAATGCGCCTGGCAACATAGGAGAAATCACTCATTTCTGTTACAAACAAAATACACATTCGGAGGTAATATTTCAATTGAATATTTCAAAGATTTAAGAGTTTGTATCATAATAGAGTCCATATTGTGAAACAATAATGAAGCCTTGTGTAAATCCCTGTCTACAAACACTCACAATCTTATTAGCGGTAGAAGCGATGACATTACTGATGAATACAAAGATCCGAGTGAAACTGATAAAGAGACTATTTAATTATAATAATTATCACTGTTATTGTATGATTAGTAATAATGGGTACATATACCCATGGGCCTATCTTTGGTATTATTACCTTTCTTCAGTTTCCAGTAAATCACAAAATTGCCTACTTTGGGGCTTTATATCTTGGCAATACTGCATTTTTCATGGCTGAATTTTTTTCGTATTGGGAAGTGGAGGCTCCACAAGGAGCGCTAAATTCGCCTCATATTATACCAGACTGAAAATAGGCCGATGTATTTTTCCCATGTATTTTTCCATAAGAAAAGAAAAGCGTTAAAATTGATTTTTTGAGAATGAGAAAGACGTATTATGGATGATCACTAATCCTTAGAGGATAATCTTTAATTCTATCCAACTGTAATGCTGAAAACTCATTTTTAAAAGATATTTTCGCATTGAAAGATCAATAATTTATGCCTATTTTCATCCATTATTCTGTTTTCGGCCGATTACCATTTTCGTCACCAGAATGTGTATCTTTTGCCTCCATTTTCCAATAAAATGGTAGAGTACGAAATTAGTTCTTCACTTTCACACCAAGTTTGCTACACAATTTTTTTTGATTAGGTATCTTGAAATGTCAGTTTTTGGCTTTTGTCATTTTAGAAAAAGGCTCATCAACATGATTATACCCGTAATGCTATTTTACTCGAAACTTTTCAAAAAATCAAATTCCTCTCTCTGCGTCCTCACTGAAATCTACTGAGGCCCTAATAATAAGTTTAAATGAGAATAACACCAGATTTGAAATTATCAACTTAGAAAATGCAATAACTGCTATATATTGTACAAAACTATGGGTTTAAATTATTTTTCATTTGTCTTACGAGGCCATTGAGGACCTAATGAGTAGTTCAATGGGAAAATGAATATACGGATTGAAATCAGCACCGCTGAAATTATGTGAATACTATATTGCACACAATATATATCGTGAAAACGTTTTTCTTTTTCAAAGACTAATAGCTATCAGAATGAAGACTGCAGGTCCTGTGCTGTTACTAGCTTTCAGACAATAAAGCCCCTCAAAGGCCTTGGATGGATGACCCGATTACCACGCTGATGTTATGCTAGTTATACCATTGCAGATGGTTGGCATCGCCCTTATCAAGAACCTATCTTCAAATGCAATTAATTTTTACAGTCCATACCCATATCACAAGTAGATAATGAAGCAGTGTAGGTAGGTGCTGTCTTCCTACAATTATAATTTTGATAGTCCTAATAGAGACATGCCATCATCGCCTCAAACAAACGATACTGGTACTGACGGTCATGATGCCTATATAGACTTTGCTAAGCCATTTGTTAATTTGCGATAAGGTGGCGCTAAGAAGAAATTCATAGTGAACCTTCATGACGTGACATCCATATTGTATATTTTAAATGACATTCAAATTAAACCCCGTTAAAAAACAAATTAAATCAACTCTTTCTTAAAAGCTTTTTATTATTTCTTATCTATATAGTTTTAACATTATTTTTACTAACTATCTTCCATATCTCTTAGCAATAATTGAAATTTTTGTCTTGGTATAAATACGTCTCATCCTACCCCTTCATAAAATCGATCACTTTACGTGTTAAAGTTTATTTTATATATGGTATTTCAAGTTTTCAAAGGCTTTTATAATCCGTTTTTTCGGATCCTCTTGGTGAATGATACCTATAACTCCTTCACCAAGAGCTGAAAACAAATCTGCGCCACGATGAGTTTTCACGGCAGCGTCGAGAAAATTGAAGACTTTCTCCAACCACACAGGCGTATCAGGACTATGCATTACGTTGTAAACACTGTCCAATAGCGCTTTAAGGGTTGCGCTTGAACTAGGATGGGTTAACAATTCACGAACGCCGTCGGTAATGTATTTCATTGAAACGGCACCAACCTCCTTGTCTATTAAGGTGTCCTTCATTTGTCGGGTAAGGCCGACCATTATATCAGCGGATGTTTGGGTTTCCATAATTTGTCTAACATATCCGAAAAACTCATGCATCGCATTTCTCGCCACTGCGTTGTCCAGCAACTCCCAAACTGCTAGCTTGCCCTCCAGTAACAGCTCATTGACTTTGTTTTGGGCTTCGGTGACTCCAAGATTACCGCCTTCCGCAGAAATGCCCTGTAAAAGCAGCACAAAGTGGCATTAGCCAAGAACCCTTTCTTTTTCAAGTGTCAGAGTATTGGCGAGCCAAACAATTTTATTTTGGGGGGGGGGGTGGGGCTAAATTTCAAAATTTTTCAACTGACTACAAAAATTTTCAAATCAATTTTGAAAAACAATCACATGGTGTTCAATATATTGGTTCTTCTGTTACTATTTATATTTTATTAAATTTTTTTTTCGTGTCTGAAACACAACAAAATTATGAATGTTCCAGTTTTTTAGAAAATTTGTAATTATTGGGGGGGGCGAGTTGCCCTCTATGCCCGCCTTTAGCTATGGCCCTGTCAATCGTGCATCGGAGAGATGCACAGATTTCCAAGATACAAGCACTACAACCATGGAGACAGGCTACATTCCATTACCAAAAAACAGGATTATTTTTACCCAGTTTGCTTGAATAGTTAAAATCGACCTTACAAAAAAGTTAGGGATGAGGATGATGAAAATTATCGGCTTCATAAGAAAATAAAACAAATTAGACTATTTCTCCATTTTGACCTAGTTTTTTTACGAATATATGTATGGTAAGTGCATATACGTTTATGTAGTATTTATGTAAAAGTCCTGAAGCGCCGCAACTGGCTGGTGCTGACCCAAGACTATTGCTGACATAGATATGGTAACACCATTTAATTTGTATTTTGGTAGAAACAACAAGATTTTAATAGATGACGCCTGCGCATTTAATTTTTCGAAATAATAATGGGGAATTTTAGGCGAACAAATTTCTCTCACCTTTACGTCTGCTATAGTGATTACATTAAGGCCCTGAAGCGCCGCTTCACGGTGCTTTGGCTTGTGCTGGCCTGGTAACAGTATTTAATTCATTATTTTGGGGGAATAAGTAAATAGTTGGCGCATGCGCAGGTATTTTTATCAACTGCGTACGGAGGAGGTTATAATTATGTTTGGTATGTCTATCTCTGATACTAATGGAATTTCGTTCACTCAGAACAAACGTCTTTGTAAATTTTAATGAAAGTCGGCTCAAAATGTTTTTGACCATTCGGGGAATATCCTAAGCTATTCATATTTAAAAATTTAAAAATTAGAAGAGTGTAATTTTATTGACGAAAATGAGAGTTTGAAGATTGAAAAAATTATTATCGTAAATTTGGTCATATCCTATATGTTTTTTTTTATTGGTTATATTCATTCAGCATGTCAAAATGAAGTATATCTGTAATGGCATAAATGAGTAATTTACCTTGGTTGAGTTAACACTCTTTATGGGTAACACCTTACACAAGTATATCAATATTAAACTGAATATTAATACCTCTAAATGTAAATTATTTAAGTAATGTATATTATCCACAGTCATATGGTGGACCTTAACTTTTTTGGATTCAGTCTTTAAATAAAATATAACAACACAATTGGTACTTTAAAATATAGTAATTTTTGTACATACAGTACAGTTAAGTTTACGTAATAATTTGTAACAGAGTTTCACGTAATAATCAAATAATTTGAATGTTTTGAATTCATCATATTCCACACGAAATGTGAATTTAGGTACACTGTTGGGTGTAATAATGTTTACCCTGATTAGTGTAAAATAGCTATTAACGTATGTATATAATTGGTAAGGAAAAAGAAGAAGAGTTTGATGGAAGAAGAAAAAGAGTCATCATAAAGAAGAAGAAGAGTCTAATTTGTAAACAATGCATTATTATTTACATAATTTCACATATTTTTGTTCGTGTGTAGGAATATATTTGTCAACAGAATTTTAGATGAATAAATGCATTACAATATCTTGCTCCTTTTTTTCCTAACATTGATATTTATCCATTGACAGCATTTTAGTTTTTCCCTTTTAAGTCGCCATATTACCTACCAGTTATCTTCAAAAACATTTTTTTTAGAAAATTTTGCAAAAATGTTATACAGAGTTTGTGAATTTAGTAGTAGACATCAAGAAACATCAACGTGTCCATCCCTCAAGCTGATACTGCCGCGATTTTGAGAAAACTATCGAACAAATAAGACTGAAATTTTAACAGGCATAGTTTTCTTATGGTAGTAAATCTTAAAAAAGTTTAAAGGCTATCGGTTCAGTAGTTTGCAGGAAAACTAGGAAATAAAAAATTACTAGAAAATTTGCTTTTCCAAGATTTTGATAAAACGAAAAAAGGGATCGAGCTAAAATTCTCATGACAGTTTGTCTTTCCACGGGTACAAATCTGATATAAGTTTGGTGCCTATTAATTAAGTATTTTCTAATAAAACTGGAGAAAAAAAATTGTTGAAAAAAATTTTTTATTCACCTGGTTTTGAGAAAACTACTAAAAGATAGGGCTAAAATTTTTATGAAATATTTTATATTCTTGTTGAAAATAACTATTGATTGTTTTTCTTAATTTTTTTACATGAAATCAGCAATGAAATATTGATGTATCATTATGTTTGTCAAATATCGATAAGTATCGATACAAATATCGATTACTATCTATTAATCTACAACTTTTTCATGCATTTGGAATTCAGAGGTTTTTTTTTTTTTTTTTGAATTATGGATGAAAATTGGCAAACTTGTTTTTCTAAGGAAGTATTGCTGCTTAGTTTTTTGTTTTTTTGGTGAATTTTTTGTGTCTTAAGTATTCTTATTCATATAATCTAGCTCGTTAGTATTAAATGTAAAACATAAGCTGCAACAAATGTTTCTCCACACGCAGCATTTTCCAACTTTTCTAAACATTAAAAAAATTTTTTTTTATTTGGTCAGTGTATATTCCTACATGTAAGTCTTATCTATAAAAGCCAATGGTTGCATGGAATGATTTTTCCCATCTTGACACATCTCACTCCAAAGCATGTAGTAGGTCAACTCTTTTCGGTTTGAAAATATTGTGCTTATTAAATTTAGAAGAAAATTACGCAATTTTTATAAAGAAGATTCAAGTAATTCTGTATCTGAAATATACTTAATGGTTGAAAATAGCTCAGAAAATTCACTTTAAACCTGGTTTTATTCTTACAGAGCTAATAAATATTTGCTTTAACCAATAGTGGCGGAGCTACAAGAAGGCTGAAAGGCTCACAGTCCCCTAAAAATATTAGCTCCCTCAATGCCCCTACTTCAAGAAAATTGACAAGAAAAATTTTAAATATATATATTTGATAAATTGTTATCATATATGACACCAAAAAAAAAAAAAAAAAATTTCCCTTGAAACTGAAATATTTAATGCAGTAGGTACATATTTTTGTGAATCTGTATACACACATTTGCGTTTTGGAGTGAGTTTTAGCACAAGAAGAGAACGAATGAAAGAGAGAAGAAACAAGTAATGTGGTTGTATGCGTGTGCAGTGCACACACACACAACCATACACACATTTTCTCATCTTTCTTTTTTCTCTCTTTCATCGTTCCAAAAGTTCGTGCCAGCCGCTTTCACATTTTGCCTTCATATTTTACTTCTTACCCCCATAGTGAAAATAGAAATATGTACCACATTTTAAAAGCTTTATCTCACTCTACCCTGGTTTCTCGCACCCAAAATTTGACAGCACGGTTCTCCAATAACCGACACAAAAGAAATATCCAGTCATGTTACACAAATGATTACAAATTTCTTATTGCAGTTTTTGCAAGTTCATATGGTCAAAAATTTACTGTAAAATTCTCAATAGATAGGTACTTAATGAGTTTTATTTTAATTATACTCTTTATAATTATATTGATTATAGCTTATTTAATTTGTAAGGTGAGTGATTAAAACTCATCAGAGTAATTCAGTTCTTTTCCTGGAACCCCGCAAAACTCCTTTGCAACCATCAAATTTTATATTAATTTTTTATTAAGTCTAATTTTACTTGAAAAGTAACTAACTTCCAAACACATTTTAAATATTACTTACACGACTTCTAGACAAAATTTTCATTTCAAAATTTTCTAACTAATGCAACAGGAAGATGTAAAAATTCTGGTTAAAAATTATAATTTTGCAGTCTAGGAGGTTGCCGTTTTTATAGATTTACAAAATTGATAATTATCTTGTTATTCCTGGTCTTGGTCTTGCACTTTTAGGAAGATCAAAACTAAATTCCGGAAAAAAATAGGAACAAACTATGAAATATATGAAATTCCACTTCCTAAATAATTCGCGATAGGTACTAGTGTTTAATTTTTTCGCTTGAATGTTGACTGGTAGATAATTATTTGTGGTTCGTAAAGATTCTGATATATTTTTGAAGGATCAGAATGTTAAACTTAATATTTATCCCTCAATAATTGTAATAATTTTGCCAGCAAGATGGATATTAAAACCAAGACTTGACTGTGCAGGTACAAGATCATGACTATAATGGTTTTGGTCTTGGTTTTGACTTTGACTTTGCAATCACTTGTTTATTTGGCAGTCCTTGAGTAACATGAACAATCTGGAATCCTTCAACCATATTTTTAGTTGACAAAGTCTTCATAACATTTCTACAATTTTAAGAAAAAATAAAATATGGTTTCTTCTTGCTGGAATACCTGCAGGAACGTAAAACTATACCACTTCCATTGTTTGATAGAAACCATCACATCGTAAAAACTGGGGGCTGAGTAGTAGTCTTGTAAACTTTGCCTTAAATTAAATTAAAATCTGGAAATTTAATATCAGTATTCTAGAATGATACTTAGGTAAAGATTCGCTACTCAGATACTATTATTTTTAACTGTAACTCCCATGTATAAGTACAGAATAAACCCAGTTAAATGAGTAGTTAAGTCTAACTTAACTATAAGAAACATTCTAGAATACAGGTATAAGTGTTCAAGCACGCAAATTTACATGTCCTTTAAAGTACCTACACCATTCCTACGGTCTTTGCCAATAGGTCACAATAAAAACAAAATACTACATTTAGTATACAGTGTTATGCAATTAAACTTTCATCTCACAAAATTCCAGTTTGATGAGTGTTGATAAGACTAAGAGAAGAAAATTTTCACGCATAAATGTACTCTCAACTCGAACCATTGCCTGAATGCATGTCCCCTCCATTCAACACTCCTGATGCGCTAACATCCATTTTTAATATAGTACACAGTTCTATTATCACTTGAGGTGTAAAAAATGGAAGGTGAAGAATTTTTGGCATGAGTTTCAGTCCAGTTTCTGTGCAATTTTTGGCATGAAGAAAGTGAAGAAACAGAGATGAAAAAACTGTATCTGTATGTGAGAGACTGTGGTTATGTGTATGCTTAATACACACCCATACAGGCACATCATTTACCATAGCGTATTTCATTTTTGTGTGCCACATTAAAAATTTTAGTCACAGAAGCACTGAAGCACACCTTTTTCTTCTTTACTTTCATAATTTTTTTTTTTTTGATGTGTAAACACCTTAGCGCTTAGTTTAGTACTTTAATAGGGGCTAAAATAAGAATTAAGATTGTAACTTGTATGTCTTACAATATTGTAACTGTTGGTATGTAGGTGTGTGTATCATGGGCTCTGCCCACAAGGCTTCTGCACACGGGCGATGTGCCAGAGTTCTCTCTCTGCAATTGTGAGTCACGAGTCATGTGAAACAGGCGTATAATTCCAACCAACCTTATATGATCCCTTGAACCTTAAACCACACTAATTATAAGCTTCTACTTACTAAAATGTGGTTGTGTGTTTACGCACTCTGAGAAAATTTTTCTGCTTTGGAGCCAGTTGACGTGCATATGTGTGGGACTTCTCCACTCTGGTTAGTTATATCAACACACACTAACTGTAGATTTCATAGGTATGGTGCGAGTTAAACTTCATAACCCTGTATGATTAAGTAGGTATAATTCGTGCATGAACATACTTAAGGTTATTTTCTTCCTGTTTTTTTTTTATAGTAGCCTCTTTGAAAAGTCACTAAATAAATCAAGTCATTTAGATCAGCAAATAGCCTATGTTATAAGATACCCAAGGAACCCATCTTGATTTTTTTTCAACAAGATTAACTACAACTCAGACTTTTTGTTATAGAAAATTGAACCTTGTTTTTCTGCAAACTTATTCATTATAAAATTATTCTATTAAATCGATTTTAACACTAAAGGTATGTAAAATTGACAATTCAAAATGGCGTTAACAAAAATTGGAGAGGCTTGAACTTCTCCAAATCCATAACACTGATTTTTCAACTACAGACACAAAGTACCTACAGTACTTTTTTTACCAATTGAAAAATAGTGAATAATCAATGAAGAAAACTAAAACTTACCCCGAAGGTGAGCAAAGCAGCGCAAGAAAATAACAGTATGTCATTTAACAACGACATGTTGTAAAGAACAAGATTCTCAATGACTCAAGTCAGACCAAATGTATGGTAAACACTACCTAAGATCCGTTTCAGGTTCTTTTGTTTGCAAACATAGTTAGTGATGCCAAATGAATCTTCACAACCCCATTCAAGTGTAAGCTGACAAATTTTTTGTTACGATACCAGCGATCAATTAACCAATAAATCAAAAAATTTGAAACAATGAAGCACTCCTATGGTTCTCGTCATTTCAAACAATATTTCATTCTTTTTTTGAATTACTTGAGTGAAGGTGTCGTCTTGAAAAACGTACTTTTTATTTATTTTTTGTTAAAAAATTAATGAATTATATTGTTGTCATCACCACGATAATACGAAAAAATTACGAATGATTTTTCGTATATAAAAGCATAATCTTTATGGGAGCATTTTTAATTTCATGGTAAACATTTTTACAGAAATGGACCGCTGTGTTGGTGTACTTTTTGTGACTGTTGTATTCATATCAATCGTTCAAGTAAACTTTTTTTTTTTACTTTTTCCTCATTGGTACAACTACTTATTAGCTAACATGTCATATGTCATACCTTAATACCTACATTTTAATTTTATTTCTATCTTTTAAAAAAGAAAAATTTTGGTGGATATTTTTTACTCTTCAAATGATTCAGCAGATCTTCAAACTTCTATGATTCAAGAAAAAATCTTCACTTTGAAATCCATTGCTGAAATGTAATTTTAGATTAAATTAGATTTACTCGAATGAACCTTTTTTTAATGTACGCATGTAATTCCAAAAGTATTTGAAATCTCTATTATAAGAATGAAATGCAGTGCCCACATGATATGAACTTTCTCCCTCTTTCTAATTTTTTCTTCCCTCTAAATTTGTTTTTCCTTTGCCTTGTACGCTAGTAGCTCCCACTCAATGGCTGGTACAGAATGTTTGTACCACTGCTACCTTAGTACATGTTATTAGAAATTACTTTTTTTCTTTTCAACTGAGCAGAAAAACACATCTAACGCATTGTAAACTTTTCGCTGCTTTGTCAACCAGCGTTTTGACCACCATACAACTAGGTACGGATCTATTTTTTTTTTTTTAGTATACGATGTACTTTAATATGGTTTGATTTTTTCAACTTTTGTGCATTGGCTCCAATTTGGATTCCCCATTTGGCGACCTTTTTGGGTCAATTTCCTACCAATGATTTCCCACTGATCAGTTTCCCCACTCGGTTAAATTTGGCCTCTTTTTTAAGTATTCATAGTTTAAAGTGGTAAAACGAACGTTGGCTGACTGAGCAAGTTCAAACCAAGTATTTTTTCATTCATTTCACTGAAAGTGAATGCAATCATTTTTGTCATAGTGGAGTGTTTTAGGAATTAATATTGGCGTGTTTTGGTTGGATTCTGCCATCCAGCATCACATACCACATATTTTATGTCAAATGATTTTTGGCGGCAGAGAAAGTTTTTTTTCATAGGTAGATATCTAATTGAAAAATGTTGGCCGATAAACTTTTTGTTATTACAGTACAAGTTGATATTTTTGTCCGATGGTTACAAAATTTGGAACAAATATTAGTACCAAAGTGAGAATCTGATTTATTGATTTTAGCGTGGATTAGCCGTATGGTAGTTCTGATACAGCAGATTATTTTCTATTTTGACAGTGAGATTTTCAATATGGTCAACATTTCAAAAACAATAAAGCCAGCCTAAGTAAAAACAAATTAATTCAAATATATCTGATTTTTCCATTAAAAATTTGATTATCTGCTTGTTTTCTACTAACTCTATTAAATTTAACAAGTTACTAGGTACCAAGCAGAACATTATTAATAAGTATAATTGAAAATAAAATTATTCACTTCACCAAATTGTCTCTAAGGCTCAATTTTTATAAATTTTCACAGAATCAGTGGGGAAAACGAAATTTCAAATGTAGGCTATACTTGTGACAAAAAAACGTTTTCAAAACTTGATTTAGTTTTATTCTCAACCACTCAATTCTATGCTATTTGACAAAACACTGTTGAGAAATTGAAACATATATTTATTTACCTACCCAAATTATGGCTTTCTCCAAGCACACATCTCAAACATATTTGATATTTCTTCACCCCAACCAATGATTTCTCGATTCTGGTTTCAGACTCTACACGCCATCACCGAAGATGAATACAAGCAAAGAACCGAGGCGATAAAATCGAAGTCTGAGGTACAGGAATTCTTAAAGGACAACGAATTCATAATATCTCAGTATGGATTATTTTTTGAAAAATTAGCACAAATGTTCACACACATTATTAGAACCACACACGGAAGTCATACATTAAAACATGTGTGGGACGAAACCGTATCCATTCTAAACGAGGAAAAGACTTTCGATTTCATTCGAGAGGTGCTCATAGCAGCTAAAGATGTTTTGACGACAGCAACAGGGGCCAGAAATGTGCTGGCCATGGCCAAATTCGTTCGATCGGACCTACGCGTTGCAAATATGTTTAAAATGGTAAATTTTTTAGCATTTCTTCAGCATCTCCGACCAGATAATATGACGTCTATAATTTTTTATTAAACATCATTACTTATCGTTTACAGTGTACACCGATGATGGAAATGTTTCTAAACCTGCTTCTCTCCGACGAAGGAATAGATTCCTTGACACTGATAAATGAGAGCAACCAGAAATGTGAAAATTCAAAAGAATTATCAAAATTGATGAAAATTTTCGATAAAGAACTCCCAATACTATCGTTGCCAGCTGGTTCCACTGACGGTAGGAAAAAACACAGCCAAATGAAATTGTTACTTGGTAAAATGAACAGCCTGAGAACCTCGGTGAAAGCGTAAACCTAGCAGAATGAAACGGTTGCTTGCTAAGATAGATAGCCTGACAATCTAAGGCTTGTAACATGAAAAGAAAAACTAAAATCGAAAGATCATTTTGTTTTAACACGAATAATTATTAATTAGGCCTGAAAATATATTGATTCAAGAAATCGTTGTAATTTAATTCATTACGTACTTGTGGGCTATAACTGAAGAGTCATTCGTAGAAACCTCACTATAGGGTGAATATTATATTATTAACATGGCTGCTATGGTAAAGTGTAATGGAGGGATTTGGGAGATCTCGACCAGGAAAACTCACGTGAATATGATAAAGCTTCCAACAACTGAGCCTGTGATGGGAAACTCACCAAAACCTTTGATGTGTATCTTCTAAAACTAAAAAGTTTTCTTTAAAACAAAATCTTGAACAGCCAGGTAGTGAAGTTGAATATTACAAAAATTTATTATCTATCGGACTACCATCAACTCTATAATTATTTTGAACTCAAATTATATTGCTGGAAATTAAGGTTGTGGGGACATCACTCGTATGAGGTAATAGGGGCTTGCACCCCTTGACGACAGTCCCTGCCCAAAGGCTGGCAGTAATCGTCTCTATGTTGTTAAAACATAAACACACTCGTGCGTTTGTATGTTTGTACCTGTACGTACATACAGGTAAGATACATTGCACAGGCTGTGATCAATTACCTGATAACAATGTCAGTGATGTCACAGCCCAGTACCAAACGCGCTACGTCATTTCTTATCACCTCAATGGAGGCAAGAAACGACGTAACGTATGACATAATTACGTACATATACGTATATATGTGTGTCTGTGTGCGTGTGCCAAATTTGGTATATAAACTCTCGAAACTGGCTACAAAATTGCCAGTATTTGCCGAGGATTTAGCTCTCCCATACTTTACAGTATGAAGTGGCAGAACACGCAAACTCTGTAGAAGACCTTCTTGTGTGAACATCTCTTACAACAAGGTATTCCACAAAGGTAAATAGTGACCAAATTAACATCCCATGCGACTTAAGTGGCTTGGACATTAAGTATAGGTACCTACCTATGACGTAAAAAGAAATTTATTTATTTGAAAATAACACATAATTAGGAAAAACGAACCGACTTCGTAGATATGCGAGTAAAACAGCACAAAAAAAAAACAATCCGTTATTTAGGGACGACATATTGAAAAGAACGGGATTCTCAATAACTCCAGTCTGATAAATATAGGCTACACCAAACGCAGTCGATAGGCTCATTGGATTCGTGGTGAAAAAATACACGATTGTCATGTGCCACGTTGTCTATTTGAAGCGAAATTAAATATTCCAATTTTGGCAATATATAAATATTAATAGCCCAAGTATGTTCTGTTCGCACCATCGATATATAGAGATAATGGAATGAGCACTTGTACCCGAAACCAAATGTTATCAAAATTGCAAAAATCTGTTAAAAAAGAAAGATTTTTAAAAAGAGAATGCCGGCTCTCTCACTCATTTCGATTTCGAAATATGTAATCAGATGTAATCATAGTGGTTTATTACCTTGTCTTATAAAAGGAAAAATTATTCATAATTTATTCAAAATTATATTTGTTAAACTTATTAAAATCCTACAAAAAGAAGTTTCAAAAACCAACAGAATTTGTTTTTGCTGCATTTAATCTTATTTGGATAAATTGACAATTTGTGAAAAATATAGCACTATACCTCTTGATAGTGTACATGCGCACGCTCTCTGATTCTCTCTCTCTCTCTCTCTCTCTAAAAACTAATTCGATACAAAATCAAGTGATTATTCATAAATCAAATTTAACTTTTTTATTTTGCTGAAGTACCACCAAAGATAAATCAATTTTTTTCCAAAAATTTTCAGCAAATTATTTATTGCTTGCAATATTGGATTTGATGATGATGGTTACCACTGAGAGAACAAAAAAAGAAACGCTCATCGCCTCAATACTTCTTGAAAGAGAAATATGAGTGTGGGGTGCCGAGGTTAATGCTTACGCACCTCACAACAATAACCTCATAGTAATGTGTATGGCGCTAAGCATTAGTTAAATTAGACTTCAACTGGTGAATGCTATAGCCCTAGAACCAAAAAGAGTGTTCCTCCCTTATATGTGGGAACGGACCTTATAGGTAACTAATCAGTGAGTGTACAAATACACTCATCGCCGTAGATTGAAAGTCACTACGATGAGTAAGGCGAGCAAAAATTTGCAAGAATTGCGTGATCAACAAACTAAATAAATAAACATTTTAATTTACGATTTGCCTTTTCATAACACTGTCAACCTTTCATTTGGCATTTAAAAATGTATACATAGCCGAAACAAATTATATTTAAACAAAAAGTTCCTAGAAAAGTAGTTTTTCCATAATTTGAGACTACTACAAAAGTGATCGAGTCTAAATTTTCACAATACATTGTCATGTATCTATGTACAAGTCTCATGGAAATTTTATACTTATTCATTCAGCAGTTTTTGAGAAAACTGGAAAATGAAAAATTTCTGGAGACAATTTTATGTTTACAGTTTTGAAAAAACAACGAAAGGAATAGACTTGACATTTTCATGAAGATAAAGTGAGTGCTTCAGTTTGCAATGCTAACATTTTTAGCTTTATTCGACTGATAAAAATAAGGTTCTATTCTACTAAAATTCATATCTGCTTTTTTCATCAGAAAAAAAGGTTAATATGGAGCTTAAAAAATCTAACTTATACTTTTCATCTGCGACTAGGAACTGATAATAAATGAGAACTGAGTGTTGTATTGTAATTTTTTCAATTGTGTTGATTTTCTTATTAGAATTCAAAGTGCCGATTGAAGACAATAATTTCAGCAGGAGTGATTATTGTGAATATTTTGTGATGAAATTTTTTTCCAAGTTAGTGAGTATTTCTAGAATTGATGTCAAACAAACGGAATGCAAATAAATCTTTTAATTTATTGAAATACAAGTGTTGCAAACTGGCGAAGTATATTAAAAATCGAACCCCCTCTATGCAACACTTTGTTCAAATTAACAAATTTACTTGATTGAAAATTTTTTTTCCATTTCAGCCTGGTTTTTGTTAAAAATACTCTTCAAATAAGCTGGTAAAGGCCTTATATTTATACAGACTTTTGTGATCAAGTTAGGACTAGAATCAAGTAATGATAAATTACAATTTTCAGCATTATTCAAATATATGTCAACTGCCATACTAAGGGCTGAATGCACAAAAATACTTAGGTCATTCTTACATTTTCCCCATTATCATATAATTACATACTTATATACATAAATGAATATAATTATATGACTTCAGTTGGTAAGTAATTTTAAAAAAATTTTTTTCATCCTGTATATTGTTTTCGGATTCAACCTTAATTGTATTTTAAAAAACTCAATTCCTAAGTATAACATACAAAATGGGAATTTAAATCAGATATTTGCTTTTCTGGATTTGCAAACTGGTACAGACTATGTTGGAAACTGGCACATTGACATTGCAAATTGGCGCAATTAGTGTTGTTAACTAGATCATTGATGTTGCCAACTGGTGAACCATATTTTTAGACATAATCTTGCTGAATGTAGCTTTCAGTGGAGTCAAAAATTATTTTCAACGCCATTTTCGGATTTTTCATGAAAAATCACTTTGGACTGATTCATTTCTATTGACATTTTTCGTTTAATTTACAATATACAGTATTTTGAAGTTCAAAGGCGTTACAAACTGGCGCACTCACCCTAGACCTTATATAGAACCAGCTTGAATAGGAGTTTAGTATCTATGTGTTCAGTAGTTTTCGAGAAAACTGGAGAACAAAATATTCCGGGAAAAGTGTTTTTTTCTGAATTTTAAGGTTAATTTATTTTTTAATTAAATCCAGAGAAGATTCGGGTCATTTCTGATATCGATCAAATGAAACTGTTCAGCGAATCGAAAAATTTTAAATTATCACTTTGTGTTATGCAAGTCGTGTAGCACATAAGCACTATATAGTTATAATATCTACAAGTGAACCTAGCTACACTTCTAGTGGGTGTAAGTAATCAATATTTAAACCGGAAACTAGACTCTGGACTATGCAAATGATTTATCAGATTCCAACAAACATTTTCAAGACTTCATTACAATATAGTTTATTGAATAAATTAATGTGTAGCCTTAAAATGACTTGAAATAGGTGGCCTTTGAATAATTTTATTCTTAACATTTTATTTTTAACATCAAACTTTTGGACTATAATTAGGAAAGAAATGAAATGTGTTTATCCTGATATGAAATTCATCACGTGACCGCGTTTTCCAGTAGTCATTAGGTATTTGATATTTTTGAAAGCTGTATGCATATCATCTCGCGTATTTTGACGCCTAAGAATTGAGATAACGCCATCTTGAACGGCTGAAATCACATCTTCTGCACGATTCATTTTCAATATTTCCATAAGGAATTCGAATGATTGGTCCAACAATGTGGAAAAATCGGGATTCACTATCACGTGTTTAAAACTGTCCAGCAACGCCTTGAACTTTTCGCTGGTCATCTCGCTGGTAAACAGCTCTTCTAGGCCATCGGTAATGTATTTCACGGAATAAGCACCCTTTTTCCCATCTGTCAAGGTGTCCTTAATTTGTCGCGTGATTCCAGTCATTATTTGCGAGGCCGTTTTATCCTCCAGCATAGTTTTTCCACTCAGCAAAATCACGCCAATCGTCCTTCTGGCTACATTATCTTGCAATAACTCTTTGAGAAATACTCGACCATCCTCCAGCAATTCGTCAGCTGTTTTTTCAACGTCCAAGAATTCGGCTGTTAGATCTCCATTTTCGTTCTGCGCATCGACACACTGGAGGAGGGGACAGAGAAAATAAAAGATAACATTAGACGAACTGAAATAATATTATTGTTGCGATTAGTGAGAAAATAATTGCAAGCCGAAGCAGTCTTCCCAGCAAACACTCCATAATAGGTATACTCGACTGGGGTAGAACCAGAGACATATCTACAGCTAAAGAGATGTCCGATTCCCTGTACACGCTGTAGAATTAAAATATGTCAAAGATGAAAACAGAGCTGTCAGAGTTTTACCTTCTACGCATCCAAAGCTGCACACATTTCATGAAATTTATCATTAAATTTTTTGGGGACGTCTATTTTCACGTCGTTAGAACCACACGACCTTCGATAATTTAATACTAGATACCCACCAGCCCTAGTTCACCAATGATGACGAACCGCGTCATCATTCAAAAGCCAAACAATGGTTTATTGCACATGTGCAATAAACCCATGTTCATTTAGATGTTGGTAAGGATTTTTATGTTCTCCTGGGTATCCAGCACTAAATGATCGAAGCCCACGAAGTATGCGCAGTAACAAATATCCTGATTGAAAACCTTTCATCTTCGACACATTTTTGATTGGCTTGTTCAGGATCTCTTTAGCTGTATGTCTCTGGGTAGAACATTATTATTACCGCAATACATCAAAAGTCATTACGTTTATTACCAATTACGGAAACAGGAGGTAAAAATGTATTTGGTACTTATGCCCTATCTCCAGATCTAACGAGCCTATAAGTAACCAACAGCAAAAATGGACCAGCTGGGACAGAATGTAAACTTTTGGCAATTTCAATCAGAATCATTGTGATAAAATTCAAAAGGAAGTAAGTACTTACTTGCATTTTCATACTTCACATCAAGTAATGAAATATAAATTTTTCTGTACAGTTTATAGGCACCTAGGTTTGGTTACATTTATTTGAAGTTGCTGTTGCTATATTCCGTTTGTTGTTACTTATATGTAAGTGTAACCTACGGGGGTAAGCCTTACATAATCAACAACAAACAGCAACAGTAAAATGCGTTCTCTTGGACAAAAAATTCATTGTTAATTCCTACTAAAATAGTCGTTATGAAAAATGAAAATTGGTCTTAATTGAAGTAAAGACACTTATATATTTTGTCTTCATATTCTACAACAAAAATAATAACAAAACAAAATATGTATTTTATTTTACAGTTTAGATGTGGTTTGGATGCTTACAAAGAGTTTGCTGGTATAGCAATGTGATTTAGAGTTTATAAGTGTGTTTAGAATGAACAACCAAAATAAGCATAATTGTTAGAAGGAAGTTGAAATGTTACCCCTAGTTTACCCGGGTCAAAATTAATAATTTCTCACAACGCCGAGGTAAATAACTAAAACACAATTTAATTTGTCAACCATTTCACCTCGTTATCAAAATAATACCTATTGTTTTAACCAATCAAAATTATTAAGGTAATTTTTCTCCAACTATTTACCTAGGTAAAAATTAAGTTGCTCCTCTGAATAAAACAACCAACTGATTCTGAATACACGGAATGTTTTAGTTATTACCTGGGAGTTATTCTGAATGTACCCCACATGTTTGTTTATACCCTGGTTTGTAATTTTTATTTCAGTTTGTTGTTAGTTACATGGATGTACACTTAGAATATTAAATACAATACACGACGCAGCTGAAATTAAAAACGGCACCACTTTCACGATCAAAATATCCTGGCCCCCTAAGGTACCAACAATTTTCAATCTTATTTTTATCTACGAAATTCTTGTTCATTGTGATTTCTAAATTAATGATTATATTTACTCATTCGCTTGGTAAAATTATTTGAAAAAAAAATTCTGATTATTGCCCAGGGACCTGAATAAGGGGCAAGAAAATTTGAAGTTAGTACCAAAGGAGTGGGGAAAATAGTTTCGAAAGTGGTGACTTTTTTGGCATAGGATTTAGATGAGCTTGTATCTTCTATTACATTTAATACTCTGGGGCATATCCTAAGACTACAACTACATAACCAATGGCAAATGACATGTCACAGTAAATAAACTTTTGGAAATTTCAACTGAAATAGTAATTGTGATAAAATATGAAAAATAGTCCTACTCCAAAAGAAAGCATACAGTAGAAATTGGCGACAACAAATTTCGAAGGAATGCGAAATTTGTTTGTTGTAGCCTGTAGCTGGCTGTAACAAACAGATAACTCTGTAACTGGGTTCTAATGGATATGTGAACCTATAAAATAATGATGGTTGCAAATTTTTCACTACAAATCAACAACAATATAAATAATGACATAAATTTTCACTCGTACTGGTCGTTAAAATGCAATTATATACTGATTTAATCAGACATGGTAATTTTTAGAACCGCTAAAGGGACTACTGAAAGAATATTAAGATTGAATTAAAAAACATTTTTTGTTGTATGAAACAAATTAAGAAAGCATAAGTGAATGAATTTGTTGTGGCTGGTTTCTTGGCTTGAATGGGCTCCAAAATCTGTTTATAGTAGCCTGATTTGTTGTGGTCTATTTTCCTTAATATAGAAATAAATGAAGTTCTACCGGAACCATGCATTTTTTGTGTTGTTGCCGGCTATTTACTGTAGCCAGTGCTCGTTGCAGTGATTTCTACTGTAATCGTCTTCATACTTCATATCAAACAGCAAAAATAAAATATAGGTATGTAAGCTTGCCTAAAGCTATGCCTACCCTAAAGTTATGCCAACATAACAAACAGCAATTTCAAATCAGCGTAACCAAAGATATGATCGTCAAAAGTTTATTTGCTGTCCCACAAAGTGCGGTTTGATGCTGCTGCTGTTTACTGTTGGTTATGTGGGCGTAGCCCAAGTCATTAGCCATAAGCCCAATAAGTTTTTACTTCCATTAGTCAGGCTTGTAACCTGAACTATGATTCTTCAGCTGTGATTAAAACAAAATTAGTGGTTATACCTCATATGGTTTTTTGTAATTTTTTTTTTAAATATTTTATGTTTATCCAGATTTTGGCATAAGAAAATCTCCAACTAAAAGAGGCCAAAGAAATTTTGAACTAAAAATCTGTTAAAAGCCTAGCCTAAATCGAGTATAAATTTTGACACAAAAATCCATGATGAAGCCTATTTTTAAAATTTTTGCGTGATCCCTTATGCGATCAACATTTTTCAGATGAGTACCTATGGAATTTATGCACTAAAAACTAACAACTAGTAGGTACAAATGCGTAAAATCCATAATAATGAAGGCTTTCGAAAGAGAAAACAAAAACAGGGATTTTCGAAAACACGTTAATTTTTTCTTTAAAAAAAAAAAAAAAAAAAAAAATTAAACAAAGTACTGCGGACTCGGACCAAATCAAGACAGTAAAAAATTATTTTCACTCACTTTTGTCACCGAAAATACCAGCAAAATATTTATAAGAACGACTAACAATCGACTGAAAAACTGCATGATGGATGACTAAAGCAGTACCTTAGATTAGACAAACCCTTATACCGAATTTTCATCATGTTTTTATGCTCCTAAAGTTCATGGAAAAAGATATATAGCATCACTGATACACCGGAAAGTAATTTGTAAACAACCATTACCATATTGTGTTCATTTATTTTGTTCCATAGAATAAAACCTCATCAATTTTATGTTTTAATGCTAAATTATTGATATGGGTACCTAGTCTAGGTAGGTATATTTTTGAATATAAAAAATTTAACCGCATGTCATTAACAAACCGACTCAATATCAGTTACCTACCTATGTAGAAATAAATCAATGAAAGCTGTTCAAATGCAGGTACCTACCTATCTTTAATGTTACCGACACCAAACTTACACCAGAAATCAGTCGAGACAACAGTTTATAAATACAAGGTTGAAAGAAATTTGTCGAAAAAATTGTTGCACCTGCACACATTTAATCATGACATTCAAGTTCGGTTTGATTTTTTTGCAGCTCTATTGCCTTATCACGATCACAGTAAGTATATAATCTTTTATGATGAAGTAAAATAAAATAAAACACAGCATACCCATACATACTTACAGGCGTTATAGTATAATAAGTAAATTCAAATTGTGTTACCAAATGATTAAAGAAAAAGAGTAGTTCAATATTTCGAATTATATGCTTCATATTACAAATTATTGTGTAGGTACCCTACCTACAGGTACTTAGATTAGTATTGATTGACGAAAAAAAAAAACATTTAAAATCTATAAAAAATATAAAATACTCAAAAAAATTACAAACTTAATTTTATGTAGGTACGTCTACCTGCCTACTAATATAATTTTCAGCAAGAATCATCGTGGATCCTGCAACAGATTAATTACTTATAAATTTTCAAATAAAATTGTACGTACCTACTCATCGTATTTTAAATAAAATAAAATTTTGTTTTTTGAACAAATATTTCACTTGAAAGCAGGCATAAGTACACATTATGTAAAACACAAAAGTTGATACCTAGTCATAAAAAAAGCCGACACTACAACCTTACCCAATCTAACTCGGGTATTTACTATGTGAAAATCAGCTTATTAAAATCGTTCTCGTGAAAATACCAAGGAGTGTGACGTGATACGTTTTTCATTTCATGACATAATATACTTATTGGCATCACTAGACTTAAATTCATAATATGTACTTATATAGGAATCCGAAAAGACCGTAAATACATAAATTACAGTGTATATCAATAAAAGTCGATAAAACCAAAAAAGAGAATCCACGTATAGAAAGAAGTGTGTTAGCCAATTGAAGGAACTATTGTGTTTCGAGTAATGAAAACAATACAATTTTATTTTTAACCCCACAAAAGCTGAAATGTTAATCAACAAAATAAATTTTTGATTGTGGAAAACGTTAGTACTGGCTCAGACAAGAAAAAAAAAGGTTCTGCCCCTCCCAAAATCGATAGAGGTGGAAATTTGAATACATTGAAAATTTAGAATATTGAAAATTCAATCTATTTGGCTGTTTAACACAAAATGTAATTTTATGAATTTTCAATGTATTCCAATTCCTTTAGTTATAACGACAGGCTATACATGGTGATGTAATTTTTTTTCTTCTAAACCAGCACCACCATTTTTCTGAATTTAAAATTTGTATTCTGCTGATTAAAATTTCTAATTTCGTTATTCGAAAATTATAATTTTTCAATACTCGAAACACAATGATGCCTTAAATTTAAGAATATGCAACTTTTTGTACCCGGATTTTTTTTTGTTTTATCGAGTATTTTTCATATTTACCGGCTTGCCGACCAAAGTTCGAACACCCTGTATGAACCTATTTTATAAAACATTAAATTTGGAACGAAGTAACGTAGAGAGCTGGAAAATCATTGCATTCGTCATGATTTGTCAATTACAATAATAAATGTAAATTTCATAATTCTGAAGGCTCATGGTTACAAAATTTTTACGGAAAGGACAAACATTCAAACTTTGTGTATTATACTTCACATGAGAAGATACCCACTTGTGGTAAGATATTTGTAGGTACTAATTCTTGTGAACACTGTACAAGTCGCAATTTTTGTCCGATCATCACAGAATTCGGAACAAATATTAATACTAAGACGAGGACCAGACCCATTTATTTTGGTACAAAACCCCTTCTCTTTTCCCTCAAATTGGGGTAAAACATTGGAAGCAAAGTTGAAATAAATAACATAAAGACTACTGCCCTATACTAAATTTCGTTCATTTTTTCTCAATTTTTGAGAGTGTTACCTTAGATTTTGGATTTTTTTTTCTTCCCAGTTTGAGAAGATATAGGTAACACAAAAAGAAAGCATTACATCTTCTAAACATTTTGCAAGAGGAACTTTTTCGTTGTTTCGATACGTACTAATAATCTACCCTAGAAATTACGCCGTTTATAAGTACATAATATTATGAGTGGATGAATATTGGAAGGGACCCATTCTACTAAAAGTGGTTCTGAGATAATCGAAAAAAACTGTCAACTATTTAGTCCAAGGCAAAACTATGGACTCCATATTTTGATGGTACATAAGTCACATAATCCCCCTTACATCCTGTAAAAACTGATCCTGGCAAACCACTCTGAGCATTTTCAAATCACCTCAAAGTTTTGAAATGAATACCTTTCAAAAGATTATGGCAAAAACAACGACTGAAAATCACTGAAAAAATTTTGAATGAATACTTTTCAAAAGATTACCATATAACATTGGAAAGTACTTGGAATGAATTTCTTCCAATATCAATCAAATGATGTATAACTCATACAGTCAAAGAAGTGAAATGTATTCCTTCAATATCCAATATCCACCCATTCATATACTGGGATATTCTTAAATCTACTTACACATGAATTTGAGCTTTTAGTGCCAAAAATTTCCTTATTTCATTATACAAAAAACGTACTTACTCAACCCTATCTCTAGGCTGGGCTTCATGAGATTGAGATTAATATATAGCTGTAGGTACTTACTTAGATTCTTTTTTTAATTTCCATTAAAATAAGAAAAAACAAAAAAGAAACAATCTAGAGCAGTAATCCACGCTAAAAAAATGTAGGTTCTCTTAAATAAAAAAACTAAATAAATAAATAAATGCCTAACTAAAATCACAATATCAAAAGTATTTGGTAGAATGTTGACTAAAAGTTAGGTATGTCTAAAACCTGCTGATGTGTCCCTTTGTTATGAATTTATTTACGTGTATATAAGTTGTATAATTATATTGGGGCACCCTCTAGTGAGAGATGGGTTCAACTAATTTATATATCTGTAAATACCAAGTTGCACAGAGACATACACCTGAAGAGATGTCTTACACCTACCTACTTGAAAAATGTCAAAAATAAAATCTTCATAGAACATTTCAAATTTGAATACACATGTGTTGTAGCTTCATAATGTGTATGTATTGGTATGGAGATGTCTATTTTCACAACAAAATATTCGCTACTTCGGATGTGCAGAACGTACAATTCAAATTTCTTTCTTTTCATTTTTTTTAATGTTTTTAAACTACAGTGCATATGGAGCATTGAACATCTCTTTAGCTGTATATCTCTGGTGTTGCGTCACAGTGTATTGAACATAATAGAGGGTGCACACCCATCTAAACTCTGTTACAAGAAACCGCATCCCTTTTAAACCTATTGTTCCCACTTCTATTATACCAAATTCAAATTTGCTTGCCTCAAATTTAGGCCCTTTAACAATAATCGGAAATTTTTTTTTCAGCAATTGAATTGATTAAATGAGTAAATATAACTTATTATTAATTTAGAAAATACATAAAATACAAATTTTGTTGATAAAAATGAGATTGAAAATTGTATTGTTCTGTAGGAGTGTGAATATTTCATCTCAAAAGTGATTCCACTTTTAGTTTCGTGTGCATCCTCTTATTATATGTATTTAATATTATAGATTGCATTTTAGCACCCGGAATAAAATTTGTTTTTAGATGCTTCATAACCTTTAAATACACTAACTTCCACTTAAAATCATTCTGGCACCTTTGTGTGTAGGGCAACCAAATTGTATCTCAGTACCGGTAGTCAACCAGTTTAATGCCTAACTGTACACAAAGCATACTGAGTGCTGACGGCAATCATCCGTAGGTATTGTGGTACCATATACAGACCACAACATGCACTGTATCAGTGATTACATACCTACTAATTACATACTCACTTTTCCATTTGCCAATAACAAACACACATAGAGGCATGTTGTCTGCATGAGTCCATATAGATGACATATTTTGTTTAAAGTGCAATTCACTAATAATTTGGGTTGCGGACTTTAGTCAACGCAGGGCCAAGCCCTGTATGGAGGAGGTGAGGGAAAAGTCCCCACATATATATATATATATATATATATATGGGTGTAACCCTGCATGTCAACGTACTATTTGGATGTCAGAATTATGTGAAATTATATACATTTACATACGAGTATGTACTTAAGTATAATACATAAACATATGAATTTCAGCAAAAAGTGTCAACCAAAAGTTTCCTATGGTCATGAAATGGAAAACAAACCTACTCTCACCTATGGCTTTTAGTACCAGTTCAAATTTTTATGTCTAGATTTTCTTCAAAGACCTAAGTACCTATAAATAAGAAAAAATTGCCCTCAAATGTTCTGATCATAAAGATTTTCATGCTTACAGAAATGCATGGAATATACAAAATTCGACATTTCAGAGCTGCCGCCCAATACAGTGTACAAAACACGAACGTTACCAGAAATGCAACCACAAACCAATTATTCTGATGGCGATCCAGCACTAGCAGATGGTTCCAGCACTCAGTCACCCGCTAAGCAAACTTACACCCTAGCCAAAGACTTCGCTGCTGAGTTACGTTTGTTGGTGCACAAAATAATCAAAACATTTGTGAAAATAGGCCAATCGCAAGAAGGTCAAACAACACTATCGCATATCTACAACGAATTCTACGCCATTTCATCGAATGAAGTGAGCGCTCAAACGCTAAAATTAATTATGAATGCGCTGTTTGAGATAATGCAGAATGAGAATGCCAAATCGGTAATTTTTGAAATTGGTACGACCATGCAATATCTGTTCCAAGCAAATTTAGCCGAGTGGTCGTTCATCTTTCCCTTCCTCTACGACTTGAATCAAAACCCACAACTGATAAAAATTGTAGAAAGTGGCGTAGCTGAATTACACTATATCAACCAAAATGAAAACAGAAAATTGGCAGCTGGCTTTCTGTTTGATGAGTTATTCGGTGCTTTGGCCATTTCTGACACTACTGTTGCCAATGCAGCCATAACCGATGCTACGGATGACAAAATGGTGCCTGTTGGGGGACCATTGTCAGCCACTGCAGCCACTGCAGCCACTGAATCTCCAACGCAGGCAGCTGGTATAAATCGATTTTTGAAACGTTCTAAATCCACACCAAGTTTTAAGATTGATACTACAAACAATTAGTTGTTCAAATAATTGCTTGTGATGGGTATGAAAAGAATGGCCTAAAATAAACCTAAGTAGTGATTAAAAATGAACTGGCTGTTTTTTGGTTTTTTTTTTTTTCCTCACTTCTGTATTTGAAGCTTGAATTAAAACATAAATCCTGTTATTATACCGAACTGAATAAAATTTTGCCTTACGTAGTCGGTTTCACTCAACCATTCTTATTTTCTGCGAACTTTATTTACCCTCCAATGATATTATGTAGGTACTTAAGGGATTCCTTATAACGGTATTATGTGAGGGAATCCCTGCAAAACTTGTACCACAAGCATATAGCATGAGCATTGTGCTTTAAACGTTGAGCATTGTATTTAAAAATGCCTACCTTTCACACTCCTCATAAAAAATGTTGATGCTGTGAATGAGTGCTGATGTACGCAAGCCTAATTCGATCATTTAGTACCACATACCCAAGTAAACATGAAAATCTGTACCAGCATTTATATCTAAAGCCCTACAATTGACATAGGTTTCACTCGTTTTCACTGGATTCACATCAATGTCTATAGACAACTTTAGATTCACACGACCAACAGACTGAAAATGGACAAAAAAAACGCGCTCCAGGGTCTGAGCAGACTGGAATGTTTAGTGTGGTACACATTTTATACCTATACGATAATGAAGTTTGGGAGACTGAAATTTGAGAGTGGTTATTCTGAGTGAGAAATCATATACCGGTAGCTAAAAATAATAATAATCCCTATTCATCAACAAATATCTATATGAACATTGATAGCAATTCCTACCATATTCCTCACTTCTTCACACTCAAATCGATATATGATGTATATCGATACATTTTATATCACCGAATTCGTTTTTAAACAAACCGCCAAACAGGAGCTGTGTTTTCATTGGCCAATGCAGGCATTTTCTGGATTGCAATTGGTTAAAGCACCCTGGTTTTTTTTTTACCGAATACACCACCATATAGTGAAAATAGAAATGGGTACCATATTAAAAAGACTTACTGCACATGCTCAGAAAGCCGATGTCCATTTTAGGATTTTGGGATATCGGCATAATTTTTAATATTAGAAAAATAGGGCTATTGAGTATACAGTACTAAATGATCGAAGTATATCCTCAGCCTTACTATTGTATTTTAATGAATTCTATCAAATAAAGTGACTTGAGAATTATTGTATTTTGACTGAACTTTGAGTTTCAGCATCTTTTGGCCTGTCAATCTCTCATTACCCCTCGAGTTATTTCATGGCATAAATATATCACTATTTGCTTAGTTTTCATACTGTGTTTCATACAACATTTTTTTACACCAACCTAAAAAAAACAGACGTTTTCATGCCTCTTAACTGTATGTGAAGAAGTAGATATCAACATCTCTTTTTTAACATCATTTTTCAAGCATGCGCACTTTAATCTTTTTTACATTATTAAACACTGTGGCTTTTGTTTTTTTATACGCATACGCACTAAGTCTCATCAAACATTAGGTACGTTACACTTTAATATTACCTTTTGAAGTAAATTTTTAAAAAAGATCTACTTATTAAAATTGCCTGAGTATTCGGACCCACAAGTGGAAGTGGGTACGTTTTTCGTTTCATGACCCTCTGAGTATTTTGGCACTATTTTTGAAAATTCATTTTTTTTTCATACCCCCTTTTGCATTGAGTCCATTTTCAGGCATAATTTTGATCGGATGGTTTCGAAATTTGAAACACATATTCGAATTCACTCAAAGATAAACCCTATTGCTTTTGGTCCGAATTGGACGTATAGTTTGTATGCTAGGTCAGTTTATATGCATTTTGTATTGAACAGCGTACAGGTCGCAATTTTCAATCGATAGAACTGAAATTTGGTATACTTATGTGCTTTAGGTCAAAAAAAGTACCTACCAATTTTGTTGCTGATAGGCTTTACGCTACGTCTAATAGAAGCGATTATGTTACAGTTTTGACAGATTAATGGCTCTAAAAGGAGTAATGTTCAAGCTATAGTCAAAAAATTTGATACAGGTATTAACTTAAAATATATCTAACATGATTCCAAATTTGATTACTATTGGTATTATGGTTTATTCCCTGGGGCTGTTGGAGGTGCTGATTTTTCATGTTATCTCAATAAAAGTTGCAATTCTCTTTCAATAGTCACGAAATTTGGTGCAAACAATACCTCTTATACAAGAATTAGACCTACCAATTTTTATTTTAATTGGTTAATTCGTTCCCAACTTATTATCTATTCCGTGTGATTTTCCCTATTTTACCCTTCTGATAATGGTCCTGAAAAGTTTATTTTCTAAGCTTTATCGAGAAAAACAATCATTTTAATCTAAAACCAACACGATGTCAGAAAAAATTTCGTTTAATGATCTTCTGAGCATTTTGGCACTATTTTTGAAACTTCTTTCTTTTTTTTCGTACCCCCTTTTGCGTTGAGTCCATTTCCAGGCGTATGGCCAGTCCCTTGTCACCTTTATTCTCGTCTGACTTATTTATGAAGAAGATGGAAATTACATTTGGCCTCTGCTTCGACTATATGATACTGGACCAGTAAAGTTGTATAAGACCAAGGTACTTTTTAATGTCAAAACATGCGGGCGAAAAAGTAGGCAACTTTATAGTACTTTTTGCGTATTTTCGACATTTTGCTTGAGTTCACCAATTTACAATACATCTAATAAATAAATCTTTCAAATTCACAAAGATAGCGTACATAAACACAAAACAAATTACGTCAAAAAGTACGCTCTGGTTGCCTATTTAGCGCCGGCATGTTTAACCAGAAAATCATCTTTCCTTTTTAGATAATAACTTCGTCCGTGGAAGGAAATCAAAACGTTGTTTAAGCGCTCTCTGTCTCTGCTTGCAAAAATACACCTCTTTATATCTCTTCAAAAAATCAACATAATTCGGTACCTATGAATGCCTATTTTGTATTCGTTCAAGACTAATTTCATTGGTTATGAAATTGAATTGAATCTGCCGAGTGCCTAGTACTTAACGATAGTCAACACATCTCACAAACAAGTTCAAAATGTTGCGTCATTACCTGCAGGATCTCTTATTTTTAGTAAAAATACCAGTAAGTATACTAGATTTTCCACAAAAGGAATATAAGTTTCAAGTTTTGAGAATCTTTTCTAAATAAATGGAGATGAGTTATTAAAATTATTTAAAACTTTTACACCTCCTTCGATATGTGTAGGCCGCATGTTTACATAACATTTTTTATTCGTCTCATCGAGAATTATCAACTTCCACTGAATGACTAAAGTTTCACAGCCATTTCCTGGTATTTCAAAATCACTCCTACTACAGACATACTATGCAAATTAATTTACAGGTATACACAAAGTGTAGTATATGTATATCTTTTACGCAGATATTTTATTACTCTTCAAGTACATACCAACTACGGTACATATAATCAGTGGCGTAAGCAGGGGGATTTGAAGGATAAATCCTGAATTTCACAGAATAAGACACTTACAACTTTTTATTTCATGACAAATAATGATGATTCACATAAAAATCAGTAATTCATACCCCAAAATACACAGGAAAATTTCTTCGATCGCTCCGCTCGCGAGGTTATTTTTCCAATTTATGAATCTTTCTCCTCTTCGAGATGAATGCTGCATATGGTCCTTGCTCGGTTGGTAAAGCTGACATTTTTTAATTCAAATTTGTTAGTCTACTCAAATGGTTGACTATAGTTCGCCTGTGGTCCCTCGATCCCCCAACGAAAAACAAGTTCTTGAAATTCTCCGCTACAGGTGAGATAAAAGGGGAGAAATTTTTTCTCCTCAAATCCTTCTCCCCCTTAATAAAATCCTGAATACGCAACTGCATATAATTATATTACCAGGCGAACAATTCAGTTTGGCAAATCGCAGACGTTTCGTGATACATCCTGGAAATGATCACTGATCAAATGAACTTAGTACTTGATGGATAGTTTTTTTAAATGACAGTGGTGTTTTAAGGGGGACCGATGAGACAAATATAACCTTACCAATCAGCATTTTCAGTGGCAGACGAAAGAACACATTAGCATTTTTGAGTTGCGCGTCTCTCCCTCTTCAAACGAAAGTTTTCGGTTCCCCTCCTACCACAACGAAGCCAATTAATAATTATTGAGAAACGCTGCAAAAATGCTTCATCAATAACTTCTTTTTCACTAAGATAACATCCCTCAACAAGAGTACTCGCGCGAACATGTTTTCTTTTTTCTATCTACTGTCTCATTCTCATCCCTTTCTTCGGCCTTCGTTATTCAAGCAGCGCAAATGATTATACCAAACTTAAATAAAAATTAAGTTCTTTCAATTTCAGAAAAATGAACAACATAGAAGTCGGCACAAACATCACAACCACTAGTGATTTGTCATAATACTTATATAATTTATTAAATCCATTAATTTGTCGAACGATACAAATATTATTTACGAGACATACCTATAACTGTATCCTCCAAAAATTCACGTTGAAACTCTTACAACCACAAACTGCGATCGCCCCCGTATAAAGAAAAAATAATTATGACAAACCAAAACACAGCTCACAAAGTGCTACAGAAAAATACTTTATTTTCACGATAAAATAAGAAAACAAAAAGACGAAAATTTAAACTTAAAACCGTTAAAATTAAAAGAAAAAAAAATTGGTCAATAAGAGAAAAAAAAAGACGGCAGCACAAGAATCAACAAGAAGACTGTTTCATATCTTTTCGTTTTCTTTTCGAGACCGTTGTTTAATCCAAGTTTAATCATAATATACGAAAATTTCTGAGATTACCTACAGCAAAAATATCGAACGTGACAGTAAAACCTGAAGGAAAGATAATGTTTTAAACCAGTTAATAGAAGTAAAAGTCTGTAACATCAAACAGCATCAGTACGCAATACCCAAATAACCACAAAAAACAAAAGAAATAAGAGAAAAAAATAATCGAAAAAGAAAACACCTAAAATAACGGGATATAAAACAGTGCCGTAGAATATGGTACCCATAAAATTTAAAAAGGGGGAAAGGAGACAGACATCACTTCCAATAGAACTGACACTTCGTTGATCACCGATCACGTCTTCCAACTTGTTGCAACGAACACATACGTATACGGAATACAGGCAGCGTCAAAATTCACAATTATCGAACGGTATACAAATTAATTGCTGAATACGCAAAACGAGCGTAAAATAATTACATCGATGAAGTTCACAAGCGGAATACGGGGACACACGCATCACAATGACAAAACGATTGACGAAGATGAAGAAAATTAACACAGAATAAAGACGCGGGTCCACGTATAAAACGGATGCAGCTCACGCGTAGTGGTTCGGTGGAATTATAATATCGGTAAATATCTCCAGCTGGTCGGGAGTGAACTGCATTTTCAATTCGTTCCAGTTTGCGTGGTGCGTTCGTTTGAAGTTACCCAACGTTTTACGAATGGCACTCTGCACGGATACGACAGACATTGAGACAAATAATTAGTATCACAACTCGACTAAACTAACGTACATTACCTATTTCAATTTAAAAAAAAAAAAAAAAAATTATCGGTAAAATATACTAACTGGTATTGGCTCTGGATCGTTGAGATGAACTCCAATTTCGGAGAAAAGCGGAGGAATTTCCGCTGGAATCGTGTACGGATAAGCGCTTATAAACGAACAAAATCCGAGAACGCCAGCATGGCGCATGTTTATGTTGCTTTTATGTTTCAACGAAGTTCTACTCATTTTTTTGAATTTTCCCTGAAACGCGAAATACGATTACTTTATTGACCACAAAAATAAGTAGATTCCTCAGGGAAAACGCGACAAGACATACAATTTTCAACAAATCGTCATCGACTCGTCGTAATTCGTCATAATCGGGCACGACTTTCATGAATATGACATACCAACAATAATATAAAATACAATAAGAGACAGAAAAAAAAAGTCTTGTGCTTCTCAGAAAAGAACGAAGGGAGGCTTGCCTTTTCTGCGTTACATGCGGTTTGCTAAACGAAAACGCTGCCATAAAATTTGTCGCAACATAACTTCATACATGGAAGACAATCTTCTTTCCGTACATTCATCCTTTATTCTTATTCAAAGTATACATTTCATGAGCAAATTCCAAAATAGTACGATGCATATGTTGATCTGATCTTCATTACAAATACCACAATCACCCTTGGGTACGAAATGGGAGCGTTGAAAATAAACGAAAAATAAAAAAAAACTAACGCAGTAATACTTCGCTAGAAAATCCAATTTACCAATTTTCATTGACAATAAAAAAGAAAAAAAAAAAGTCAGTTAATTCAATGCAGAAAAGACGCTCGTGACCCCTTGGGCCGTAAATAAGAAAAAGATACGTCAACTCTTCAAGCAACATAGTCGACTAGCTGTTCTCTAGTAATTTTTCATTTTTATTTTACATTTTTCTCGAAAACTACAAAACCATTAAGCACCAAACTTCTAACAAACCTACACTCCCATAATGACAATCTTTTGAGAAAATTTCAGCACGATCCCTTTTGTAATTTTCTCAAAACTGTCAACCAAAATACTTTTCCAATTTTGTAGGAAACTACTAAACGAATAGGCAAAACTTCTATTAAACTAGCACATATGTACGAAAAATCTATCGTGAATATTTCAACCCAATCACTCTTCTTCAAAATCATGGAAAAACCCAGTTTCCCAGCATTTCTTTCTTTTCCCGTTTCCTCCGAAACTACCGAATAAATAAACACAAAACTTCTGTCAGACTTGCAATAACATAAGGAGAATCTATTGTGAAAATTTCAATCCGATCCCTTTCATAGTTTCTTCAAAATCTTGGATAAACCACTTTTCCAAGAATTTTTTGTTCTCCAGTTTTCTCGTAAACTATCGAACCAATAGGCACAAAACTTTTTTCAAACCTGGTCTTATGTAAGGACTACCTTTCATGAAAATTTCAGCCCTATCACTTTAGTAGTTTGCTGAAAACCGTAAACTAAAAATTTAGGCAAAACACACATAAATTAAATATAAGCTACACATAACAAAAAAAATCAAGTCAAAATAAAAAAATTGTGTCAGTTTTTTTTTTTTGTGAAACAGAAAATTTCTACTACCCTCAATTCTAATGCTCCCATTCAATTTTCAAAAAACTTGGTAAAAATGTAAGTATTAAAAGGATCGAATCAATAAACACTTCCTCTTTTTTCAAGACTGTACAAAAAATTATTCACTACACATATTCATGTACGTACTCATAACTCGAGGCACTTTATTAAAACTAAGAAAAAATTTTTCCAACAAATAAATTTCGTTGGACACTCAAATTTTAACACTAACAAATCTGTAAGGAGTTTAAACGCAGTCATACAAATGAATAATCAGAAAGGTGAAAAAGAATGCTTACAATTAACGCAGTAGAGTCGCTCAAGATGTTATGGTGAATGAAACCGCTGATTACTTCACCGGCTTTTTGACGAACTTCGCATCGTGGATCTTCGAGAAGTTTTAAAACCAGGCTAACAATCTAAAATAACAAGGTGGATAACAGCACAACGAAAAAAGTAGTAAGATTGCACGTATTTCTGTGAAATACACACCTTGGAAATCCATTTCTCTCGACTCGACAATAAAAATATATTATGAAACGCGAATGCTTGAAGAAAATCTAATCCAGTGCATTTTGCACACCAACTATTGCTAACGGAAATCTGTAACATACATCGATGAAATACCAGGTAAAATAATAAAACTAAAATATTAACGAACTTCGTAAAAAACATTTTTAAATAGACAAAGAGGGAAAGAAATACTAAAAAATAATTAACGAATCATATCAACGCCAATAACACAAAATAGGTAGCTCCTCCGAATAAATTTTTTTTTTTTTTGTATGCTCGGTGAAACTAACTATACGATTGAAAAGACGTTTTACTTGACCTTTTCTCGATTTTTGAACTAAACAATATTCTTCGTTTATAAAACATGCAACATCTTTAAAAACGTACTTTTTCAAAAACGTCTATAAATACTGGAATGTCACATAATAACATCGGGGTTGAGCTCATCACCGATAAAGTCTGTTTGCAGCATTTTTTCAATTCTTCGTCTTGTTCGTAATTCTCCATTAAGCAGAATATTGGGAAAAATTTGTAGAATACAGGCTTCATAGGGTAGTGACAACGATGGAACGCGTTCCAACACCATTTACAAACTAAAAGCACAATAATTATGTGAGCAATCATCAGTGAAAAATCATCGACCATCTTATGAACACTTTTTGGGCGAATGTAATCATCAAAATAAAACAAATTTTATTTGAGTTTCATGATGATTAATATCTTCGAATACTACACACGTCAATATCAACTTGAATACTTTTAAACCTGTAAATAAATCACGAGATCATTTCAAACAAAAGGTTCATTAGACAAATATTTTCGAGTTTCCAAAAATCTAAACTAAGACGTCTTTCAAAGGGTCTTTTGGGGCATTTTTGTATTGGTTCTTTTCCATCCATAAAAATATTTGAGAAATAGCTTTCATCAGCTCAAAAAAAAAAAAAATTGCTAAAGACAAAATCTTATTCTTGTCAAGTATCAGTTGTGATTAAGATACGAACCATACTACCGCTTAATGTAAGTAATTTATTCGACAACTGAGCCGAAGTTTTCTCACGGAACGTATTTTACAAGACACACAAACATCTCATGAAATAACCTTCGAAGAAGCAAAAATTACATCTTTCCAAAACTCGGGCTGAACACTGATAAAGGATTAGCTGCTTAAGATTAGCCTACATCGTCAACATCTCATCCGTCAAAATTCGTAGCGCTATAATCATTTAAATTTCAAAAGTCAAATCATACTTTTCCACGCAATTTTAAGCTCCCTTCGACATCAAGTGTCGATACCTCAGAATATATTATTTCGTACATCCACAATCTCAACGAGTATTTGGAACTTGAGCGCCCACAGAAGCAAAAACCTAATGCAAATTAAAATTCCAATCAAATGTACTTTTTTCTCGCGGATAAGCACCACTCGATTTTTTCCATCAGTTTTGTCGATTTTCGTACCTGTTTTCAACAAAAGAATAGCTTCTTTGACGTCCTGTTCTCTCGTGGCATCTAATGTATCTCCCTGATTGCATGGAGTAATGATTTCATGGCCTGTAATCCACATTTAAATAAACGTTAATTCATCGAGTAAATTCAAGCATAAGATTAGCGGCAGGCTTAGGTTTGTTTTTCTTACTGTTAGGCGCAACACTATATAAAACTTCAAGCTTTGGCAACAGATAATCCACGAAGTCTGAGACATGAGGAGATAACGTTCGATTCCACTGACTCGTTTCGAAGTCAGTCTCGAATATAGTAACTAAAACTCTGTAATAAAAATGGTAACATACTGCATATTTTTCAGACAATTCATGATAAATGGTAAAAATCAGGAAGGGCAACAAAAACCTAGGTAACAAATATTTTAGACGATTAAAAGACGTGAGCACTTACAATCCCAAACGTTCTCGAAGACTCTGATATTCGTTGGCTAAATGCGGTTTAATGTACTCCAAAGTTTTACACCACAAGGAGGACATTCGCCACGAATGCAAAGCACCACTCTGCAGTAAGTATAAACGTCTGAAATGTAAATTAATTTAAAATTTAAAAACAAACGAATTGGCTTTGGGTTCTTCGACCGCATAGATAGAGTTCTTTGCAATTCATACGTAAAATGGCGTTAAAATACATACTTCAGTAGGTTACCACATCATAGGACACACATTGGTAAAAAATCACGTTATTTAATTTCAAATAATTTTTTTGATTATATCAAAATGCGAATACGGTGAAATAGGATGTGCCATATAATGGTAAACCAACTAAACATCAAAGAATCATTTTATGATACATCTGTTGTGAGTGATCCAACTCATTTTCAAGACCATATTGGACAAAAACTTAGTCTAAAAGAAATACTCGACCACCAAATTTCGTGTCTGAATGCGAAGATACTAAAACTGAACCAACTTAGATCTAGATACAGGAAGTCAACTGAAGCTTAACCATTAGTAACATTTAATATTCAATCAAAATGAAGCAAATCACCGCTTGGACAAAAACTACAACACTCACCCACAATCTTTGAACGCAGCATCTCCCTTAATCGGATCCTCCATCAATAATTCGAACAGGTAACTACATTTATTCACATCACAATGCACCTATTACCAAAATTTTGATTATATATAATTACTTATCGGTAACTTCAAAGTATTTTCTTGTTAAAAAGATTAAATTATTGTACCAGGCCAGTAGCGATTGACGAACCCCAATTTTTTTGCGTCTCCAAGGTCATATTATCCAAAGCTTTTCTCAGCAGTGGAGCGAATCGCACGACAAATTTTTGATGTTCGTCGTAAGGCCATAGTTTCGTCCCCTGAATAACCCCTGAAAAAGTACGAACAACGTAAATCGCATCGAATGCGTAGAAGAAACTCATCAACCGTTCTCTTCGTACACAACACAAACCTCCAAACATTTCGGCAGCACATCGCTGATAATTTTCCTCTTTTTTATCCATCAGTTTTTCCAAATGTGAAATAAACGCGTCGAAGTGTCGATAACCGTAAATTTTAAGCAAATACTGAAACAAATTATCACATGCCGCGGATAAAATACCGATTTAATAACACACATTTAGTGGATATAGAGTGCGATAGAATTCCAACCTTGAACAGAACTATAGTAGAACCACGTACGAATTCTCCTTTTTTCTCCTCTAAACAAGAATATTCGATAAATTTGTCGAAATTGGTAGTATCCGAAAAAAAGATATTTATCTCCTTCAGTGTTTCATCCATCGTCGTTTCGGATAAATTATTTATAGGTTGAACATTTGGCGCGGAAGGTAAACATAATTCTCTGAAATAAAAAATAAAAATAAAGCGATAAAATTTAATAAAAAAAAAAAAAGAAGTTGTGAATTCGCTACGACAAACAGATATAACACAAGTTTTACATTAGCTTACCTGGGCCATGCATAATATCCTCGGAAACATCTGTACGAATAACGTACTTCATTCCACTGCCTTTCATTTTTTGGAATGTTATTTTCGTGGTAACAACACCAATGATTACTCGCTCGGTGTCCTGGAAAAGATTCGTCGCCTTCGACAGGTAAAATGTTCTGCTTTATGGCAAGTGGATCAACTTTCTCCGTCATCTTCTTCGGTTTACTCATCTTCATAATGTAAATCATGCATCTAATGGCCATCTGAAAATATTTACGAGAATTCAATTCATCGAACTATTCTCGAAATCCAAATAATAAATTTTCGTTGTTTTCTCAACGCTAACCATCCGACTTTGAATTTTTAACAGGACGTTTCTGAAGATTTTTCGAAACTCCTTCCAACTACGCCACCATCGAAAAGCGGAGGATAAGTTCAATTCAAATGCACAAAATGAAAAGTCATTTCTGGTCAATCAATCCTCCATTAATTTAACTTTAGCCATATGTTAGAAAATTTGAATTGAAAACATATAGACAAAATAAAACTTATATTGAAAAAAGAAATTCCAAAAAACTACGATTAAACTTTTATTCGATACAAAAATTCATTAGCACGTACTACAAATGTTTCTGTTCGATCGCCCTACTCTTGAATAACGAGTAAAAAACGATCAAAGCTGAATGCACATCTCTCTAACACATATATCCTGAAATCGTTACAATTACACGGGAAAATTCTTTTTTTTTAGTAGCGCATTTACTAATTGATCATTTTGAATGCTGCATTCAAGTTCAAAGCATCCAATACAGAAATGTATATGTACTTCATAATTTTTTTTTTGTACAAAAAAAATTATATCGCGGTTTTTCCACATTTCTTTTTTCAATGAAAGTTTTGACTTGTGTTTTATTAGAACGTGGAACTTCCCAAACGTGTGACAACAATGAGTTGATGGGGGGAGAGACAATAATATACCGATAGTTATTCATAATTTATTTTCTTGCATTCGAGTAGAATCTACTCTCTGCAACTTAATGAGGGCTTGACAGAAAAATTTTCCGAAAATCTCCGTAAAAGTGTTAGCAATATTTAGAGACATACTGTATTTCCATCCAAGTAACTTTTTATGCACTCATGAAACAAACATATCATATTCGTTAACTAAGCATTAAATGGTATAAGTAACCAAAAAGTGGACACATAGATAACAAAATAACAAAGTATCAGTTCGACAAATCATCATCAACTATTAGCATCTTCCCAAAATTCATTTCAAATTATACAGAGAAGACAAACATTAAAAACGGGTACTCTTGATTCGTAAAATGACCATTCGTAGCCAAAAGACGCCGATACGCACCTTTCGATACAAGATCTGATCGTGAACGAGACAATGCAGAAAATAACGAACCACGTCGACATGACACGGAACATCGGGTACCAAAAGGACAGCAACGAAAGAGGCTGCCATAATTTCGTACTTCCATTGTCTGAAACATAAGACGATGCATAAAACTCAAAATAATGGGAACACGACCACGAGAGAAACAGCAAGTAAAAACTGATCTTCAGAATGAAAAACGTACAAAGTTTTTTTCTGTATCGGCTCCATTAACGCTCCTATCAATTCTTTGTAGTCGGTCATAACTTTTTGATTTTCTTCCTCGAGCCTACCGGCCGACTCAAGAATTTCGCTATCACTAGGAATAACTTGAAGCAGTTCGAATTTGGAATCTAACCACATCAATTTCGCCTTATCCAGCAGGCTTTGCGGAATCTGCGCATACATATGATCAAATTCGGTATAAAATCTTTCTCATCATAAAAAAATTTACTCACATATCCAGTAAAACTACAATAAGTGAAACTGCCAAAGAGAACACAAATTGTTTCAGTTAACAAGCTTTTCAGTTTATAATATTTTCACTTAACAGAGGACAAAATATATGAAAATCTTCATACAGGTAACGAGGTTTTTTATTTATATTGGTGGAAGAATAAAAATTTTTTACTTGACCAGGTGAAGAAAGAAGACAATACGATTCACCAAAAGAGGGTACAGCAGAGGTTCCCAAACTTTTCCAACCATGACTCCATTATCACACTCCTAAATATTTACATCTGCATTATTCCGACATTACAAACTATTTGTTATATAACCAGCGATCCCTCCTGGCAGCGCTCTTTGCCAACCGGCAAAATTTTCAATTTTTTTTTTGAATCTTAAAAAAAGGAAAATAGCCCATTAATGTTGTTTCTTAATTTTTAATTAAAATTTTCAATCAAGAAAAATTTATTTCTCAAAATTTCCATTTTATAAAAAATTCTGCCCAACCTGGTCTACAGTTTGCCCCCTTGGGATTTTACTCTGGCAACGGGCCTTCCTCTGGGGTACAGTACAAACATTTTCAGTTATCGAGGTAAATTATTATTTCTGGACGTTAAATGTTGAAGGAATTTCACTTATGGAGGTGAACGTCGCTGTCCTAGCTCCAAATTTTTTACACTTGTCGAAGTACCTTTTCTTACTTGTAGAGGCAAATTTACATTGAAAACTGGTTGAAAGTGAAAGGAAAAAGATCTCTGTCACACTTAAGGGAAGTTTTTGTCTTAATAAGGTTACACTTATCGAAGTTTTACTGTATTTAGAAAAATAAATAAAATTAGGTCTACATAAAAAAACAGCAAAGAAGAACTGTCAAACTGCAAGAGAAAACTTATCAACAGACTGAAACATACATATAACACCAAAATGGGTGAGATGAAATACGAACAATCTAATAACAACTGATTGAGAGAAACAATAACACAGAATTAACATACAACTTATTTCCAGCCACATTAACGACTGATTTCTATGTAAAATATCAGCATCAAATAGCATAATGTACCTTAATATTGAATGAATAATGCCAGTTAGTGTTCATAATAGCGTCCGAAAGTTCCTCCACCGACTTGATAATTGGCGGTTCCTCACTCGGCATACTACAGACAATGGCTGGTAAAATGCTTTTCAAAAATTCGTAGGTAAAATTAAAAGTGGTTAATGACTTCCTGTTGTAACGACTCTTCAACAACGTAATGGTGCTCTATTCAGAAAGATATAAATGCCATTACACGGAAATAAACTTTTCCACACTGAACGTACACGTGCAACAAACCTTAAACTTCTCTTTATGCTTAACATTATCAACTAGTAAATTTTCTACTAGCTTCTCCACAATGAAAGAATGATCGACGAACGATTGAATAACGAACTGAAAAACATTACGGGCAACTACTTGAACCTGTAAAAACAGTAGGTAAGTTTCATTTCATGTTTCTCATAGTTCAAGCTAAATAATTTAAATTCTAGAATTCAGGAGTGTTCCCAACCTCCTTTAAACGATTCTACTTCAGCCCATCGTTTTACATCTTTATGGACTCCTAAACTCTGGCCTATCCTGGTTTTAAGGTATCACAAATTTTTTCAACAGGTAATAGTTTTCATTATGAACGTAACTTAAACATCCGCTTACACACTTCCCGGATTGATCTTCCGTCCTTATGAGGAAGTTCTCACCAAATTAGGAACCACTAATTCAGCGTGTGTATTAATTTCCGCCGAAATTAGTAATTGTTTTCTCACACAGACAAGATCAACGTACCCTTCTCCAAATGAGTGAAGTTACATGAATCTTCTTTTTCACATTTTAACAAAAATACGTATTGATTCATTATATCTAGAAAAGACGTTAATTGGAAAATAATGATGAATATTTCCTCCTCTTGGTGCTAAGATAACATTCATTGAAGACCACTCAACTCCCAAGTATTTTAAGAATTAAATGAATATGCCTCATAACTGAGTCAATTTTCGTACCGATAAATAATCACAGGTAGCTAAATCGAATAATTTCAACGCGGCTATTTTATGAATTTCAGTCATCACCACACCGTCTATCAGCCACCTCCGAATGTGCTTATAGGCAACTTCGGCAATCAGTACTGAACGTAGATTGGAATACACGGGTCCGACTTCACAGCCATAATTAGATTTATAGACTTTGATCAAATCTTTGCGTTCATGATACTCGCTTTCTCTCTGCGCATCGTACATAAGCAAGTGAGACCAAATCTGCAAAACAAAACAAAAAAAAAAAAAGCAAAACAACGACAAATTCAATAAAACTCTTATGACCTTCCTAAATCTCTCTTCTGCTCTTTTTCCTTTGAATTTAGCACATTTGAATTAGACAACTATTTTTAGTAGCAAAAAATAAAATATCAAACATGCCACATTGCCACTTACTTTGACAAGCAACAAATACGAAACCGTATCGTCAGTTTGTGCGAGTAGCTTCGTTTGAAAAGCAGCCATTTTTTCAATCAGCACTTTGTATACGTTAGAGCCGTTTGGCATTGAAATGTAGCGAGTAATGCACTTGTTCAACTCCAGCGTTTGAAAAGGTACCCGGTAATCACGGCTAAAAAACGTATAAATACAGTCAATACACAGAACAAAAATCCGCTTTTCAAGCAACTATCATGAGATCACTAACAATTTTTGAAGCGGTTCGGTGGTCCACTTCTCCAATAAAATTTCACCAGACAACAACGACACCAAAATGGTCAATGTGCATCGAATATGTTCCCTGCACAATATTCATTTTTTAAATCCTGAGTTACTACACTCGACTCCCACCATTGTTATCAATCAATCAACCAACCAAATTACCTAGAAACTGTTTTTTCGTTATCGGTGTATTTATCGATAGTTTCCAATTCCGGCATCAAGTATTTCCAAAATAACTGTTCAGCCACCGATATTGTTTTCTCATTCGGCGTATACCATTCGAGCTGCAACTCATTCCACGTATAATTTCTTCCCCATTCCTAAAATACAAGTACATAGATTGAAAAAGCGAAGAAAAGGAAAAAATGCTATATTTCGATAATTTAGGCGGCCAAAATCACCAATTACAAGACTTCAATCTCATACAAAAAATTAAAAATAATCAGCAGAAGACAAAGAAAACCACACATAGAATAAAGAAAATTTTATTCCACTAATACTTTTCCCTTCCTATTTCAACGAATGAACTCAAAGAACTTAATTGTTTTTCATCTTTCTGGCATTATTCGGGATTTTTTTCAAGTTTATTCGTTCTGAAATATATATTTACAAGCAAAAAGTAACTATACTGAAGCTGGTTTCTTTCAATTTCCAAAAAGCTCGTAACATCCAAAAAGTTATCAACAAATTTTTTTCAAATCCAAAGGTATTAGCTGTACCACGTAAGGTACGCCACAATTTTTTAGGTTTCAATGTATTCGTAAGGGTATCCATTAAAAAAATTGCGACATACTTCCGCATATTTTTCTCAATTTTAGTTCCTGAAAATTTTCTATAAAAAATATAATTTTCGACAGTAATTTAAAATCCAATTTCAGAGGATTGCGATTTTGTTTCAGGGCTAACATGGGCCAACATAATAATTAAAGAACAATAAATTTTGTAACCCGATGCAAGCACAAAATTTAATCAATTCCGATGAAGAATTCGAATATATTGATATAATTGAAACTGGCTGTAGGTTGTGCCTTGGCGAATCAATTAATTCCCACAGATAACATTGATCCTTTCGGCATCCATCCGTTCTAGAGCCACCGGTTTGGGTACACAATTTTTTACCCACCAATTTTCACTCCCATCACTTGAAAATATTAATGGTACTCCAGGATTAAGTTCTTAAGGTTCTTTCCATTGATACTTTTTTCATAAATATCCAACCATCATTTTTGGTGCAAAGGTGAGAAATAGGTGCTGTGACCTTACCAAAATAATATATATATATATATATATATATATAAGTGATGGTCTAATTAGGGTATAAAGAGAGCATTAATAAGGCTTACCAATCTCAAAATATTTTCAATTTTGATGAGAATTAATTCATTAAAAACTAGTATAAACAATTTCTTTTTAAATACTGAATGACAAAAATCAAATTATCTAAGCTGAAAACAATTTTTTTTTGTGGAGGAGATGGAAGGTTGTCACCAAAATTTTTTAGTTTATAAACGCCTTCGTCGGCGAAACCATAAATTAACTAATAATTTGGATAATTTCTACTAGCTTGATTGGTAAAATATCCCATTGTGACGTCAACGAAGTCTGTAGTGTATATTTAGACAGGATCAAACCCAAACAAATAAGAACAAATTGGCTAATTGTACAAACGATAAAACATAGAAAAGACCCAAACAAGATAAAAGAAATCCATGCTACAGAACATAATGATGGCACGAATGTCGTAGGGCTCGATCTTATTTTTTTGAATGAAACAATAAAAAAAGTGACAGAACTGCAAGGCTATCGAGGCAATCGATGATAACGTAGGAATTACTGGTTACATCAATGACGCCATCATTTGTACAAAAGATTTCTTAACCAAATTACGCCCACCCACATTCTATTCCTACAATAGGAACGTACTCTAAGCGGCAGAACATCGCAGGTGGCCGGATCGAAGAATCTATTATATTCGAAGCAATTAATGGGAAACGTATCGCTAAACGTGAACAAAATATTCGACAACAACAGAGCACTAAGATCGTATCCTTCTTTGCACTTGAGGTGAAGGGTCTCATCAAGAACATCAGTAATAAGTGGTATGTAAGGCACCAATGCATCGGGCGTTCCAGCAACAACCTACGAACAGAAAATCGACTTTTTGTTCGAATCTACTTCAAAGAATAGCAGTAATAATTTGACCAGAACGTACTTCCGAGAGAAGCAACAGTTTGTACAAGAACTCGTTATCCAAAACATCTTCGTTCTTCAAATCTTGACTTTTTACTGCTTCGCTCAAATATGAGCATAATTTTGGAAGAAAAAGTTTGTTAGTTTCCTCTGCGTTGATCTATAAAATACAGAAATTGTATTAAATAATAGAAACTCTTCGCTCCATACCAAATTTAGAGTAGAATAAACAGAAAATTATTACGTTCCGTTCAAAATTAATACGTTATGGAGCGTGTTAAGAGCATGCGTTTTCCAGAAAATTACGTAAATATTGAAAATTTAATAACCAACAGAATAATTCCAAAAATGTGACATTTTTGTTCTCATTATTAGATACAAATAAAACAAATTAAACAATAATATGAGTCAAATATGCCAAAAAATGGTATTAAATGAGTTAGTGTTTTATACGAACAAAAAAAACTTAATAGCTTGCATACAGCGCATGCTCAAACGACTTAAAATTTTCATACTGACTAATTTTTCTGTCTTCATGAACCTGTAAGAGAATTCACCTTCGCAAAAGAAGCGATCATCGAAGCAACAGCATATCCGGCTACTTCCCTCTCGAATATTTTCATCATCGAGTAGTTGTACATTTTCTTTAATGCTTCCTGCACGCAAAATTGAAACAATTCATTAATGAGAACACGGCAAAAATAAAACACGTACATGGAGGATGCGTTCAGAATGATCAAACGTGATGAAATTTCGATATTCGTTCAACATTGTTCGAGTCATGAAAATGATTTTGGTAATAAGTGAGCCAAAATTCCTGCAAATCTATATTTTTCGACTGGAATAAAACGCATATGAAAAATTCCACAGCAACAGAAAATACAAAATAACGTACGCAAACTCCGAAAACATATGAAGTTGGTAATAAATATATGTAGTCGAGTCGACGAACGCTCAAAAAAGCATTTTAGAAGGAAAATTTTCGAAGTTTTTTGGAATTACGTAATTTGTTTAGAGATGAGTACTAAAAGTTCTGGAATTTCCAAAGTAAGTTAATTACCGCGCAACACAAAATGTGTACCTTGTTTTGGTTTTCGGCAGATTTCTTGCGAACGATTTGTTACGGGCCAAAAACAGTTCAGTACAAAAATATAGTGGATAAAATTTTCTACAATAACATTGAAATTCATTTTTTCCTTATCTCTCATAATTTTTTATAAATTTGCCGGTCAATATCGTACCTTTTTTATAAATAAAAACCAAGATTCAGAAATTACAAAGCCATGTTAATAAAAAAACGTGATGTAATAATCTGTTTTGAAAAAACGTTTGATATTGATAAATTTTATAAATTTTACAAATTACTCAACATTTCATCTGTTATTTGTTGGAGATAAAATAATAAATAATACTCACCCGAACGAAAATTCGATGGTCCTACAAAATTATTTCTGAGCACTTTTCAACAAAAGCAAAAATTCAGAAGTTACGAGGCCATATTTGTCAAAAAATGTGCGGTAAAAATGTTTTTTGAAAAAAAAAAAAAAGAAATGGACAGGAAAATTTTTTGTAACTATAAGATATAGGAAAAAAATGAATAGCGACGTTATTGTGGAAAATTTCATCAACTATACTTTTGTAGTGAACTAATTTAGGCTTAAAACGAACTTGCACGAGATATGTATCTACAAAACACCGAAACGAGGGACACATTTTGGGATGACCTGGAGATAGCTCACCTCGCAGATTCCCGAACTTATAGTATATTTATCTCCAAACACCTCTCAAAAAATATCCGAAATCAAAAAAACAGTCCGAAAAATTTTCCTTTAGAAACCATTTATTGAATGGACTAATAAAGCATATACTAACTCAAGCAGGCGTTCACGTTTTTCTTGTATATGTTTTCTTCAAACGGACTAATCATATTTAAAATTTACACTAGCGCTACAACTAATTACATGAAACACAACGACATAAAAATACCCACTGACTGAACGAAATAACATCAGAAATAGTGGAAGGAAGCTACTGCATTGATTTTTAGTCCAAGTCGAAATTTAGAAATTGACGATTAGCAGAAATTTGTTATTTAGAAATTTTGATCGCATTTCAACAAACCTAAACTTTTCTGGTATCTTACCATGAAAATAGGATAAGATAACTGTCCAAAAATGGTGGTACACGAGACGTGCATCGAAAACAGAATATGTTTTTCTACACGACTTCGCTCATCGCTGACATGATTTTCAATTCGAACGTTCTCTTGGGCCACACTTTCAATGTATAAGAACATTCGATCCATAAGCTGTAGAATGAATTCTTCAAACTGTGACGTTGCATCGGCCAATTCTGCTTCGTCCTGATAACATATACAAAATTTCATTCGGTAATTTAGCAATGAGGAAAAAAAGTTTTAGTTTGTAATCACAAACCAACGACAGAAATTTTAAAAAATTATTAAACTCTGTAGCTAATAAAAGTCGTACATGAATCATGTGGCCTAGGATTTCTAAAAGCAGAAACAAAACAAAAAATATCTATAAAATTCCAATTTCATTTTTAGAATTTTAATCCACACTGAAAATAACATTAATTTTAAACACTACGTTAAGAATTTTCAGTGCAACCCAAAAAAAAAAAAATAAATGAGAAATTTGAATTCAACAACTTGAAAGATTGAAAAAATGCATTAAAATAAAGAAGGCAGAGAAAACGTCCCAGAAGTGAATTTTAAAATTTCTTCAGCAGTTCCACTTCATGTAAAAAGAAAAAATTTTTCTCTTTTAAAATCTAAAAAAATTTTGATACAGATATTGATACTGATTATTGTATTATAGGCATCAATTAATACAAATACAAAACGAAAGACTTCGAAATATCTTGCGGACTAGCAGGTAAATTTATGGAGTGCTTCATACATTCCTACAGTTAAAAATTCTACCCTTTATAACAAATACCCAACATGATGATTAAAATACCGTGAATGGCAATAAAAATAGTTCCCATAAAATCAACAACAGGAAGAAACAAAGTTCAGACGAAATAAACGCAAACCCACCGGCGTCATATCCGTGAACTTTGAACAGAAAGACGAACAGTCGACAACTGGTATCATCGTCAAAAACGTTGTAATAAATTGCAGGGTGACAATCGATTTTTGATGATCGTTTGGATCGATACCAGGTAATACAGCGAACAACAATGGAATGACGTGCTTTCTACCCTCTGGATACGAGAACTCCGAATTCGGAGTAAGCATCGACTTGGCAATACTTCGTATGCATCTGAGAACCACCACATATTTATGGGGCTCAGTAACACAATCAAGTGTGGAATAGAACCTGTAAAAATTATACAATCTCATTGAAATTTTCACACGTTAATCGACATGTTCGCTGGTCAACCACATCTAACCTGTCCAATAGAGGCGGAATCACGAGGTCTGGCCTAAATACAGCCAATATTTGGAAAACTCGAGTACAGTCCAGGGACATGGTAGGCGAGAACATCGCCATCATTGTAATATTCTGCACGCTCACCACGAAGCGCTGAATATCGTTGTCGGTGAGTTTCTTATTTTCTGGCGTCCATACTCGCCAAAATGGTTCCTTAAATCGTTCTCTAAAGCCAAAAATTCAATAAGTAACGACAAGGGGAGGACTAGGAGAACAAGCATAAATTAAAGCGATACCTTTTAACTCGAATTCGAAAGAACTGACTTAATTTCTTGAGAAAAGATTTAATGATTGATTGCCAAAATCCGTTATTGGCTGAATGACAATACGATTCTAATGTTTTCAACAGCTGCTCCAAATAATCTTGACTTCGACTACCGCCGCCCTACAAGATGAAACGATGGCAAAATTAAAATGCACGTACACAACATATTAAATCTTTCATAACGGATCTATTATGTAACAATTCTTAACACAGATCAATTATTATTAGAAAACTGAAACAAAAAAGATATATTGATCAACAGAATACTATATCTATGAATCATATTCGAGAATGAAAACATGATTATCGACACTCGAAATCTCAGTCAAACATTATTTAAATAATTTTAAACAAAAATAATTTCTTTTCAACTTTTTCTTGAATAAATACATTCATTTAATGACACGGTATATTACCAAAGTAGAGACAATCCATGAAGCCACTTTATCGTCGACCATTTTTGACATCTTTAACGAGCCCATTTTTTTATAGTGAACGGGTAGTTTGAAGATTTTCAAAAATCGGGTGTACATCACAGGAATGTATTCCTCCCAATCGACTGTTCCCACATTTAGCAATGCCAACCACGCCATCAAATACATCATGCTCTGTAAAATTCAAAATTGCATTATCTATCTAATAACTCAGCATAATGCACACGTTTAAACTACACTCACGTCTTCAATGCTGAACGAGTTATTAGCACACGCATCCCATAAGCGCAGTATTTCGTCCAGCCACAATTTATAAGTACGATCAGACAGATCTGGCAAACCCGATAATGGTAAAAAGCGACTCAACATCTGAACCCCATATCTAACTGCTTTCTCGTCAAACGGACACAACATTGGCCGTAATTCATCTAGAATATCCTGCGTTGCAGATGGAGGAAAATAGCTAAGGAGAAAATGGAAATCAGAACAGAAAAATGGTGAACAAAAAATATGAAACAGTTAACGACTTACTATCGCACATCTGAAACTAATTCTTCGAGCATCGCTTTCGTTTCTCTGAAAAACCAAAGTATCTCTTGAAAACCGAGTTCAATGCATTGCGATTACTAAATTTTAAATATTTTAAATGAACTTACACATTTATACGATAAGCTGCTTGTTTTAAATCGCTGCTCCAAAACACCTTTTTGCATATATCGTACAAGGGTCTCCATGGCAAAGTTAAATCCTCATTTGGGATTAAGAGTTTTTTCTTTCTGTGATGAACAAATCAGAAAATCATAGAAAACAGATTGCAAGAATTTCATCAATTTAAATATACAGATAAGGCTGACTTTATTAGTTTACGAAACGTTGGATAAACTCCTGAAATTGCATTTACTGGCAAATCTGGAATTGTTAAGATATCGTAGATAATCTGCACAAACAAGACATGATCCTCTTTCGGAAATCTTAGATCGTACAGCGAAATATAACTAAAACGAGAAACGAAAATATTATTGTAATGACTGTGCTACAATTTAACTGAATTAATTAATATATCAAATACGTACGAATCGAGTCGATGTATCCAACACATCAACGGCTCCCTAGCTTCATGGAGCAACAAGGCAGAACCCAAATGTGTTTTGATTTCCCTGAGATTTTGAAACGCTTCCTCATCAAGTTTATCGGCATAAGGAAGCAATTTATCCTTTTTATCCTCTTTTTGCAATTGAATAAACATGATTAACATGAAAACATAACGAAGATACAATAGCAATTTTTTAAACTCACAGACTGGAGAATTCTCTCAAGGTATACCAGGAGAAAAATCAAGCACAACTTAACCGACTGCGCGTCAATCAATTTTACAGAATACCTACGAAAACAGAATAATTTATATTTCTAATTTGATTACTCATTTTCATCGGCAAGCGGGCGACTGATGAGGATGATTTAACAGGATTTTCTTGCAACTTTGTTATCACGTCATGCTGATAACAGAACTTTTTTTTGGATTAGGAGAGAGAGGGGAAAAAATTTCAATTTTAGGTTACTTAAATATCCCATAAAGTTTTTTCTTTCTTGTGAGAATGGTATCTACGTAAGAGTATTACGTAAAGTAAATAAGAAAGAACATATAAGCAAGAGTAAGAACTCTTAGATATATAATACAGGTAGGGAACCTATCGATAGTTATCGATATAACTATCGATATATATTCAACGTACATATCGATACAAAACATCGAGAACCTCAAGAATATACTACGCCATATTTCCATATTTTATGTTACGTTACAATTTGTCCGTTGTACTCACACAATAAACTCTTATAGTTCCTCGTGTACATATTATTCTTACATGGTAATAGCAGCAAAGTTAATGAAGTATTTTTGAATGTGATTTTAGTTTAAGTAGCCAAATAAGCCATCTATCAGTGAGTAAAATGTAATTAAAGTCAAATAAGCCATTAAGTAGTTAGTTTGTTTTTCGTGTTCAAGTGTGAATATATGTTCGCTAATTTACTGTTTCGTTTTATTCATGTTTTTCGGAAAAATATGGCGTCATTCTACCATTAAATAGTATCACCAAGCCAACTACTGAGAATACCTGTAAGTACAGTAAATATTTATTACTAGAATAATGAAATTTAAAAGACATGTTAACGAATTTGTTTGAAAATTGGGTGATAAAACAAAGAAGTGCGCCATGAATGAAAACGTGGTGCAAACACATTTTTGAAAAATAACCGAAATTGAAAACATGAAATTAGTCAGGAATGAATTAAATAATAATAAATAATGAACATATTGTGTAGAATAAATTTATTTTTCAGAAAATTAAGTAATCAGTCAATAAGACGTAAAACGATGAAAACATGGTGTAAATTTAGCTACAAAAATTCCCACAAAAAACGAGAGTTTAGCCATTAATTATTAGTTAATTTAATTGTTTTATAACAAAGATCTGGTTGCCATGACATGAACCTACTATAGTATGGACATTAGTAGGTGGTTTATTGACAAATAAGTATATGTAATATTGCACTTGGGTACTTAGACGAAAAATCCTGGCCAGATTAAAGCGTCCAAATTTTATCTACATTAAATGTAATCTAGACCAAAGTGAAATTGTAGATAGATCCCAAGAGAGTGCAATAACAAGAAACTACTTAAAGTAATAGTGGTAAACGTGGTCTAGAGTTTACGTAATCGTAGAAGACATTATATTTTTGGTAATTATTTAGATGTTCCTTGTATGACATTATAATTAATCTGTATTTGTTGTTGCATACAGAACGTTGTAAAAGAATCAAAAGAGACGCAAACGATAGTGACTATGGCACCAGAAGAACAGACACCGCCCACGCCAGCGGAGAAAACAATGTCGAGAGGACCGTCAAAGTTTCTTGACACGAGAGCAGACGACATGATCTCGAGAGAGAGAGCAATTAAGGCGATAAAATTCGGGATAGATCGATATTTTACTATTGACCCAGCATCCTGCATACGTCTCATGCACGGATTAGAGCTGAGTCTGATTAAAAGGTTGAATGTAATAATTGAGGAACAATTAATTAATAATCAGGTTCCAGACAAAAGACAAACAGACATCTACGAGAAAATGAAGAACCTGCTGACATACGATAACGACCCGAAGGAAACTCCAGGCAAACAGTGGGAAGAAGCGCAAGACGATGTAATGTTTGCGAGACTGGAAGTTTCGAGAAAAGATAGTAGTGATAACGTTCCAGAGATCTCGAACATAAGATTGGGGGACAGTGCTGGACCAAGTCGGTCCAACGAAAATGACGTTGTGAGACGGCCAGCACCGACCGAAGAAGAAGAGAACTGGGACAATTCGCCACCAACACAGAAAAACTACAACGAAAAGACAAATAAGACAAATAAGACAAGTAATACAACTAATAATGAGCCATTTAAACAGACATTTACAGATGAAAACAGATCGAGACAATTAGAAAACATTGAGAACATGCAGACACAACAACAGACATTTACCACGAAAGGTAATAATTCTGACATTTTTGATGATATTTTAAGAAAATTTTTGCAAATCGATAAATTGCTAGATCGAAACGAGAAAAACGATAGCCATAGAGGTAAGGAAGATAATTCTTCTGGTAATTCTAATAATAATCTCAGCCATTTAGACAAAAACGCAAATAATTCGGATTTAAATGTTGTTGAGACACAAAATATTAATAAGGAATATAGAAGTAAAATTAAAGTAACGGCAACGAAATTATCAATGATGATAGATTTTAGAGTTTGGTTAGAATCGTTCAACATGTTTGTAAACAGATATAAATTTTCGAAAGCTTTTGATTTGATAAATCCTGTTGTAATTAATGAAGAAAATACTAGAGATAGATGTAATGCAAAAGCCGTGTTATTAGAATGGTTAGATGACGAACATGCAAAATTAATTTTTGGTGAACCTTGTCCTTCGAAATGTTTAAAGAAAATTGCAGATTATATGGAACCTCAGACAATAATGTGTAATTTAGTTATTTCAGAAATTTATTCATTGAGATATTATCCTGAGAGTATGGAATTAAATGATTGGTTTGATAAATTTGAGGAAATAGAAAGAAAGATTAGATTAACGAATAAAGGACGGGATGAGAATAGAAAACTTGAGGCTTTAAAATTACAAATGCTTTTAGCTTTTCCAAACTTATTGGCAAGAATAAATACCGTGATGACGTATGAACAAATAAAAGCGATAATTATGGAAGAAGATGTATTAGTAAAAGAAAGGAAAGGAATTTCAAGAAGCAAAGGAATTAATTATGTTCAGACAAATAGATTTAAGTTTAATAGACCAAATAAGACACGAAATTTGAAGACAACTAATTTTTCAGGACGCCCGACGTACCAATGTTTTAACTGTAGTGGGTACGGGCATGTGGCAAGACATTGCTTGAAAAAGCTGGGACATAATCCGTTACCGAGTGAAAAGAAAACGAATAGTGTCACAAAAGGTAGCCCTTATTGGCAATGTTTCGAAAAATTGAAAATTAAAGTTAAGCCGAAATTCAAACCGATTTATTTTGTAAAATCAACAGAGCAGAGTGAATTGAACAAAACTACAGTTTCAGAGGCAACTAGTAGACCAGAAAACAAAAGAAGAAATAAAAGAAAACATCGTCACCACAAAAAGTCCAGTAAGAGCAAAAGAGGTTGCAAATACCATAAGAAAGGAGCGCGTATGACAAAAAGATGCAGAGATAGAAGTACGAGTTCCAGTACATCATCAACGAGTAGTTCATCATACACGAGTTCATATAGTTCATCCAGTGATTCGGATAGAAAGTTGCATAAAAGTAAATCGTCAGTAAAATCGAAAGGTATGAAAAGAATAAGAAGTATAATTAAATTTAAACGTAAAAAGTTCTCTAAATATTTTAAAACGGATAGGAATACTAAAGTAATGTTCATAGCTGATACTGGGGCAACGGACCATTTTATTAAAAGGTTAGATAATTTAGTTGAAATCACGAATCTTGAAATCCCAGAATATATTTCGTGTGCCAATAAAGATAAATCTGCAGACATTAAAATCATCCATAAAGGAAATTTATATGTAAAAGACATAGAAGGGAAAACTTTAAAAATTAATAAAATTAGATACTCAAAGAACTTAGGTGAAAATTTATTGTCGATACATAGGTTAACAAAATTGGGTTATTATGCAGTATTTAGAAATAAAACTGCAGAAATTCGTAATGAAAAATCAAATAAGATAGTTATGTTAGGAAATAAAACGGGAAAATACTGGTGGTTCAATTTTGATATAATCACTTTTTCGAGAGTATATTTAACTGACAAAGAGAAAGATTCGTCTAACGAATCAGAAATTGAAAAATACGCATATAACAACACTAATATTTTACATGATCATAAGTATTCTAAAGTCAAAGATGTGTGGTCAGAAAGTGGGTCAGAAAGTGAGTCAGAAAGTCATATCATAGATCACAACTATGATAAGTCAAAGCCAAGTACGAATAATCTAAAGTCAAATCAAGAATTGTTAGAATATTTAGATCTAGGTGCAGACATAACAATAGATGATTTAAATAATTTAAAACTACCGTGTGAAAATTCGATAAAGAAAAAGTTGGGTTATTTATATCATGTTAGACTAGGTCATGCATCTATGGACTATTTAAAGAAAGCATCAGTCACATATGATTGTCTTAAAAATGTAGATTTTGACACTGAAATTCAAGAATGTGAAGTATGTCGTTTGGCAAAAATTAAAAGATCCCCTCATAAAACGATAAGAGAAATAGCAGATAAACCAATGTTTCGTATACATAGTGATTTAATGGATCCAATTAAACCGATAGGAGTAATAAATAAAAGTGTTTATGTGGCAACTTTCACAGACGATTTTTCGAGATATACAATGACATTCAATATGACAAATAAGTTAGAAGTAGGAAAATATTTTAGAGAATTTATAGAAACAATGAGAACTAATTTAGGGGATAGAAAAATTAAAATTTCATATCTTCGAATAGATGGAGGTAGGGAATATCTAACTATAGACATGAAGCATATAGTCAAAGAAGAAGGTATAATGTTAGAAATAAGTCCACCCGACACCCCCGAACTTAATGGTACAGCTGAGAGATTTAATCTCACAGCTATACAGAAAACATAAGCATTGTTACTAGATAGTGGATTACCACTAGAATTTTGGGAATTAGCCATACAACAAGTCACGCACATTCATAACAGATTGCCACATAAGAGGTTAAAAATGAAAACACCCTATGAAATGCTCAAAAATAGAAAACCCAAAATTGAATACATACATAGATTTGGATGTATTGCAATAAGAAAATTACCCCATGCCAAAACAAAAACGTCAAAATTTAATGAAGACGGAGAAAGCTGTATTTTAGTAGGATCTAATCCTCAATCATGGCTACTCCTAAAACCCGAAAGAGGAAAATTAATTAAGTCAAGTAATGTAACGTTTCTAGAGTCAATTACCTTTAAAGACAAATATCCGAGAAACTATTTTGAAAAAGAAGGATTACCGAGAATTGAATTAATTAACTGGAATAATATAGAAGATGATACACAAGTAGATCTATCAAATGGTATACCTGAAAACTTGTAAATGAAAATAATTCGGAAGTAATATTAAAGTCAGAGAAATGTAAAAAGAATAAAAATAAAGTTAGATTTAGAGTGTCGTCAAGTGAGTCTTCATCAGACATTAATGATTCAGAGGGAGAAGTTGAATTCGAACCAAGTGAAAAGACAATAATTGCGACAAATAGAGAAAATAGATATTTTGCCATGATGTGCGAGATAAATAAAGTTCCAAAAACGTATAAAGATGTATTAAACAGTAATGAAAAAGAAAAATGGATGGAGGCAATTAATTCAGAAATAAAATCACTATTAGAAAGTAAAACTTGGAAATATATAAAGAAACCTGAAGGTAAAAATATTATGGATTCCAGATGGATTTTCGTCAAAAAGTTAGAACCAGGAGATGTGTATAGATATAAAGCTAAAGTAGTAACTAAAGGTTTCCAAGATCATCATGTGTATGATATGTCCGAATTATATGCACCAACCATAGGTTTAGCACAGATAAGAATGTTCTTGAGCATAGTAAATAAAATGGGATGGAAAATTATTCAGCTAGACGTAATAGTAGCATTCTTAAATAGCAAACTGGACAAGAAAATTTACCTGAAAATACCAGAAGGAGTAGATGTTAACGAAAAATTCAGAAAAGAAAATGTATGTGAATTAAGAAAAGCTTTGTACGGATTAAAAGTTAGCCCAAAAAGGTGGTATCTAAAATTTAAAAAGACAATGAGAAGTATGAATTTTAACTTATATGAAGGTGAAGCCTGCATATTTTATTATTGTGAAGGGGGAAAGATGGTTGCGTTAGTTCAATATGTTGATGATATTTTAATCTCAGGAAATAATGCAGAAAAGATTTACGAAACTCAAATTGAACTAAGTAAAACTTTCAAAATGAAAGTTCTAGGTGAACCAAGAAAATATTTAGGAATAGATATTGAACGAAACTTCGAGACAAAAACGATGATGTTATCTCAAATGAAATTTATAGAATCCCTGTTAAAGAAATTTAAGTTAGAAAGTGTAAAAGGAAGTGATACACCAATGTTAACTAATCAAGCCATAAAGAAGTCTGATTCAGAAATTAAGTTAGAAACACAGTTAAATCTAAAAGAAAAGATACCCTATAGAGAAGCAGTAGGTGCTTTACTATATTTAGCTTTAAGTACTAGACCCGATATTATGTTTGCTGTAAATGTTTTGACACGAAAATCTCATGATTTTGGATTAATAGAATGGGCTAAAGTAGAAAAAGTGTTCAAATATTTGTCACGTACAAAAGACCATAAATTAGTATATAAAGGAGAAAATAATGAATTAGTTAGTTTCTGTGATGCTTCATTAGGAATAAATGACCCTGATGGAATATCTACAACGGGATATATAATATTTCTTTTTGGAGATGCAATAGCATGGAAGTCAAATAAACAGAAAATTGTAGCAATGTCATCTATGGAGACAGAATATATAGCGCTAAGTACGTCAACTAAAGAATTAGTTTACATAAAACATCTTTGTAGACTAATTCTAAAGAAAGAAATTAAGCCAATTATATTCGAAGATAATCAGGCAGCAATAAAAGCCACTAAATCAGACGCATCAAGAGCTCTAAGACACTTAGTAAAGTTAAAGTATCATTATGTTAGAAAAGCTTTTCAAGACAAGGAAATAGATATAGTATGGGTACCAACAAAAGAACAAATAGGAAATTTATTTACGAAAGCTTTACCGAAACCTTTATTTCAAAAGTTTAGAAAAGAAATCTTAAATTATGAAGTAATAGAATAAGACAATTAACTAATGACAAAAATGTATTTTATATGTTACAGCATTATCTCGTAAAGGTGAATAAACGAAGTACCTGAAACAGAAGCTCAATAAGACATTTATAAGTCTGACATTATTTTGTATTTTTGATATTTAGAATTTAAGTTTATGTTGTGATTTTTATATTATGAATTTATGTGATATTTGTCAGTCATGAAATTTATTGAATTAAGTGTTGTTTGTTTAGTACAATAAGTCAATCGAAAGATCAATTATCCATAATTCAGAAGATAATTCAGTACGATATATTTCAGGAACAGATTTACATTACTGTAACCCAGAAAAACCCCTATGCTATCTCCCAGATAACAGAGGTTCAGATAAAGTTTCTTCATGTGCTAAAACTTTATTCCTTAAAAAACCCTATGAAGAACTTATAAAATCATATATTTTCAGATGCGAAACTAATAATAAGAAAATCTTAGTCCACCAATTTTCCCAAAATAAATTTGCCATTACTAATCACAATTCACTTTCTACATATGATATAGTTTCAAATGAACTTAATATCATAAACATCGACAATAATCTTCCAGGAACCATCCTATTGACAGTACCCTGTCACATCAAAGTCTTAAATAAAGACACCAACGGATATTCAGAGGTTATCATCCCTCCAGGATTTCCTTGCCCCCTGGATATGTCCAATGATGTAACCATTGAACATCATATTCCTTTATTATGGACAAATTACGACGTAATCGACCTAGGAGGAAACTTTTTAATAACTATATTATAAAGTTGTTCCTCGTCAACGGTTGGGCAGACCAAACGATATATTTCTATTAAAACGGAAATAGTGTCTAAACTGTCAAAAATAGAAGAAATTTTGTTAGTAGTAGTAGGGATTGCTGTTAGGTTTTCCCAAAGAGCTGCTCTGATTTTTGATTCATCACCAAACCTACTGTCTAAAAATTTTAGACGTTGATGATAACCAATTATATCAGGCGAAAAGTGACTTATTTTGTCATTAATAAATTTAAGTAAGGCACCTTATAAGAGATTAATCTTTTGAGGTATTGCAATATCCTTACGTTTATTTACGTATTCGTTAAAACCATTAATGAAACCAGGATATCGTAAAATATCACCGTTCCATTTCTCTAAATAAAATTTAGGTGGCTTGAGGTTGGTGAAACCTGTTTCTACATTATCTTGAGGTTGTTGTTCCCAACATTTAGTAATATAGCCAGAAGAAAGTTGATTTGTAGAAAGTGAAACGTTAATTCCAGAAGATGATTCTTGTCGGATTTGAAGTCCCTCATTATAATACAGGATGGTTAATCATAGATAAATTATGTAATGATGTCGATAAATTTTCTTTTGGAATTTGAGATGACTCACCTCTATATTTTTTAGAAGTGGTCACATGTTCATTCTCCTCAGAATCATCATTGGTCATCATAGCATGCGATTGGATGTTTGATTACCCTTTACAAGATGCGGGATGTTTGATCCTTGTGCTGATGAGGGGTCGAGATTGACATCGTCATCTTCAGAAGGTGGTAGGTTTAGCAAACCTGCAGGTGCTTCCTGGATAGTTTTGAGATATTTGGTGTCGAATTCAACAACGTTGAGGTGAAATTCTTCACGAATTGTCTTCTCAAGTTCAGTGATGGTTTTTTCCCATTTCTTGTATTGACGAAAGGTATAGTCAATCTCAGTACAAGCCTTGGTGAGAGACTTGACAATTTCTTTGGCACGTGCAAGCTGTTTGGCTTCTACTTCAGTTTGTTTTTTACACTCTTCCTCCTCCTGTTGTTGAAGGGAGGTTAAATCCTGAAAGGGGAACAGGTTGCAGTGCAACTGCAGGCGAGAATTTCTTAATTAAGCGTGAATGCTTAACTAATAAATCCCGTCGGCAGTTACATGCACGGATGATTAAATCCTTATCGGTTTTTGTGGAGATTTTTTAAATCTTCAATACACGAGTCAATTGCATCTTTTTCAGATAAGATTGCTTTGTAATCAAAGCCTTGTAAGACTGGCGTTTGAAGGATTTTTTCAATACGCCATGCGTAGGATTCGCAATCCTCCACAATGGTGGCTACTTAGGTGTCATTTGACAATGTTGAGTCCGATGATTCCCTACTGGGACTGCGTCTCCGTCGAGATCCCTTAGTATCCAAGATCACTCTCAAACGTTTAAGGAGTTCATCATCCTCTTCTTTTTTCCGACATTCTTCACGTTGTTGGAGGAGTTTTCGCTCCTTTTCCTGTTTTTCAGCCGTAATTTTACGGGCCCTTTCCTCTTCTGAACGGATTTAGGCAGCTTCCTCAGCTTTTTCTCAAGCGGCTAGTTCAGCCTTTTCCTTGACGGCGAAGTCCGCTCTGGCTTTTTTGGCTGCAGCTGCCGCTTTTTTCTTTTCAGCTTTTTTAGCATCTTCTAATTTTTTGGCTTCAGAAGCCTTGTCATCTTCAGCAGCTTTTTTAGCTTCTTCAGCTTTTTTGGCTTCAGAAGCTTTTTCATATCCACTTCATCGGACCATGGGAGATTGTTTGGATCTAAAAAGTCGTCTTCTTTTTGAGAAGAAATGGGGGAATCTTGAGTTCCTTTTTCTGTCATTTTTATGTATTACTGTGAACAGAAAAATAAGAAAGAAATTGTTTAGATTTCATCAGCATATTATTGCTGTTTAATTACTACGACGTGTCTTAAACGTTTTATTCATTGAGGAAAGGTGCAGAGAAAAATTAAATTTTTAAAGTATTAGTGTCAGCAACACAAACTTCTTCTCACTAGTGTGAAATTATTGTTTTACCATGTATCAAATGATAAATATCAATATTACGTTAAGTGGATTTTTAGTCCGATTTTTTGAGTATTTTTAGTACTGAATTTTCAAAATTTTTTCCAAGTATTTACGACTAAAGAAAAATTGGGCATGACCCTAGGACGAAAATTTATTTTTTAATCACATGAATGTTTAATTCATAGAATGATAAAATTATTTCTAAGTCCTAGGGTGCCGTTAAAAAATTGGGTGTGACCGTAGGATGAAAAAGCGTATTTTTAATACAAGAATGGTAAATTCGGAAAAAATGTAAAAATGTAAAAAATTTTACAAGTATTAAGTAGCCGAAATAAAATTGGGCGTGACCCTAGGACGATAATACGTATTATTAGTACGAGAATGGTAAATTCAAATAAATGCTAAAATAATAAAATTTTTTACAAGTCCTAAAGAGCCGAAAAAAAATTGGGCATGACCCTAAGATGAAAAAACGTATTTTTAATACAAGAATGATAAATTCTGAAAAATGCACAAAAAATTTATAAATCTTGAGCCGTTAAAAAGTCGGTCATGACCCTAGGACTCAAATTCATAATTTATGCACAAGAATGATAAGTTCTAATTTAATACAATTTTCTAAGTGTCAGGGTGCCAATAAAAAATCGGGCGTGACCCTGAGGCGAAAGAATAAATTCTATTTGCGTCACTATTTGAAAAATATGCACACAAAAAAATATAATATATATATATAGGCTAAATATTATTTAGATCTGAGACCTATAATATTTTTTCGTGAGTAGGATGATGAATCCATAAAAAATTTCAGCCAAAAATAAAGATGCTAAAGTCTAATTAAGACGTGAGAAATTAATATTCTAAACAATTACATAATTATTTAAGAATGTAAGGATATGGTCCTTTAAGAAAACTTACCGAAATTCGGGTAGAATTAAGGATGAAATTTCATTTCTTAAAATGAGTAGAAGATTCTATCCACTACTTCGCTGACGTAAAAAATACGCGTAATTACAGACAAAATTACGTAAAATTTCACGAATAACGAGTGAAGAATAAAAAGGCGTATGATATTACGTAATAATATACGCAAAAAAACAACAAAAAACAGCAAAAATTAATTAAAAAGGTAATTAATTACGGGAAGGCGCAACAATGTTAAAAATTCGTACCAGCAACTGGTAAAGATCCTTGCACGAATTCACGGATGTTGGCGAAAAAACCATGTGATGCGCATGCGCGTAAGTCAACGTGGTTGATTTGGTTCTTCCCTTGCTGTTGTTGCTGACGCATCCTTGAACATATTTTTACGTTTGTATTGGTAGGGTGCGTAATACTTACACGTATTTGTGTATGTATTGGTAAGATGATGAATCTTCATGCGAGGCAAGTCGGTGCTTGCATCGCTATTATGTTAGGTGATTTTGACTTTGAATCGGCGAATAAATGCAACGACATGATTTTTTGTCTAAATTTAGACGAAATTTGGCCGTTTATAATTCCTATTTTTTAGACGTATGAGTGCGAGAGAGAAAAATATAGGATTTTTTTGTCCATTTTTGTCTTTTTTATGCGCTCATATTTACGTCAACAGAAATATAATAGCATTTTATTTGCGGAGTTTTTTAGACTCTTTTTTTTAGACGTAGCATGATTAGTGCTGTATATTGTTAAATAATTTATTTATTAGACAATATGGAAGATATTACTCTTGTCTTGAATTCATTGTTAATGAAAAAGAGGGAATAAAAAAATACGCAATATTTTTGAGCAGATAAATGCTAGGGGCGGTGGAAAAATTAATTTTATTATGAGAAGATGATTAGTCTTTATTAAATTATTTTTCTTTGTTTGTTAAACAAAAAATAAAATAATACAAATTATTAATTCGATGAACCATTTTAACTGAAAAAGTTAAAGTCTAAGTGAAGATGTTTAGTCCACAAAAATACGAAGTATTTTTGTTCAGAGTTTGAATAGTGGAAGCGTTTTAGGCTAAGAATTTTTAATTCAGGGAATTGTTAATTCCAAACCACCAGACTATAATGCTCCTGCTACCATGTAGTGGGTAGAAGCTTATAATTAAGTGGTTTAAGGTCCAAGGGACCATATAAAGTTGGTTGGAGTTACACACCTGCATCGCACGCCTTGTAACTCACAACTGCCTAGCCTCAACACCAGTATCCCCACATAACTCTGTTAGGAGTGTAGTGGGAGAACCAGCGCACAGGCTATGTGCTGGGACCTGTGGGCAGAGCCACGACAAATATCATGATACCTAGTGAACACGGAAACAAAAAATAACTAACCTTATTGTATATTGTAAATTTTGGGAACTCGACTACCTAAAAAAAAATTAAATAAGTTTAGGTTAGAACGAGTTTTTAAAATTACACTTTTATTTTATAATTAGAAATTAGCTTTGTTTATTTGGAAGGGATTTCGCTGTGTAGTTCTGTAAATATAAAAATTTAACACTCCAGTGTTACATTTAACGATCGTTAATTGTCCTAATATTTACAGAATAACATTTTTTCTCAAGTTTCATATCAGAGAATTATTTCGAAATTCATCAATTCTTTGTGTACACTAATAAAAATCCATCTCTTAAAAAAACTGTTGGGATATGAAATTTGACTTCAAAATGTGTTTTAGTTTGAAAATTCAGGGGGGGAGAAAAAAAAATTTTACTAATTTTATACATGTTATCATTAAATTTTTTCACCACATTTTTTGTTATTCTAGGTTATTCTCACCCCTTGTAAATGTAACGTATATTTTCGTCTATTTTTAGAAATGACGAACATATTCGTCCACACATTTTCAAATACCAAAAACAGATATTTATCAACAATAATTATCCTATAACTCTTTATAAACAACCACTAAATTACCCGTATTTGATTTTATGAATATAGATATACTTTCTGTATATTCATGACCTAATTGTGCCTGTCCCTCGAGTACTCAACGAGTCAGCACAACCCTATAATAACAACACCCTACCTCACTTTACCTATCCAACACGTATGTTTTCATACCCTGAACAAGTATATAATCCCTTGAGTCAGTGGAATAAGACACAGTTCCTCGACAGCTACTTCTAAGTACCTGGAACCTCTCTTGTAGAAGTCTCTAGTGAACAGATAGTCTTGCTTGTTGAATTGTGATTATATATGTATAAATATTAACGTATATTTATGTACTGTGATGTACGAAGTATTATTTTATTAAATGTGTAAACTCACTCGTGTATTTTAAATATTATTGAGTCTCTAATCCATGTTAAGGTCCATGATAGTTTGTGGATGATAAACTTGAAATTATTGTAGAAGTATTACTACTTTTAAAGTACGTGATATTTCGTATATGGTGTAACACTGAAAGTGGTTTTAATTAGGTACTTTACCACCTCTTTTGGCCGTTACAGTAAATATGATTGTGGAGGAGGACTGGAGGAATTTACATTTCCACATTATATGTTGAGAAATATTGGTACGTATAATTAAACGTAGCTGAGAGGTACAAAGGATTCTGTAGAAAAAAAAAATTGTACTATTTCAACATTACATGGTCTCATCGATTAGTGATTTTCTGAAGGAAAGGAACAAGACTAGATATTTCTAATTTTTTGGCTCTCCAATCATCCATGTAACTCATATCACGCCCCCTACCCGTACTCCCACCGACCTTGGATCCACCACTAATATGAACGCAAAGGACTGGCAACAGTTTTCTCTTTCTCCGATGATTAGATGTCTTCCTCTTTCCGGGAAAATTTTTTGGTCATTTATGTGTGAGCACATTAATAAACTAATGATAGTTTAAAAATTTCTCTGAATAAATATTCAGACAAAACTAAAGCGATAAGTTCAATGGTTCTGATATATTTACTCGGTTGTAATTCTTTTTATTCTTTTTTTTTTTTTCATGCTCTTAACTAACTTTTCGATTTCTTTAAGATCGTACTACTAGAATTAGACTCACCAGCTTTTGAATAGCAGCTGTAGGTCAACTGTACTTTGGGAGGAGTAATACTGTTGAAAATAAAGCAAAAACGTAAAAAATAGGTATTTGTAATACTGGCTTTTTCAATTTTATTCGTGAATTCTTCGAAAACTTTGAACTTTAATAACTCGCGTTCAAATTGTTTCCAACACCTCAAATTTGATACCTATTTGAATAGTATACATGTGATAATATCTGCACATCAAACATTAGATAAAGTGAATAATGGCAACCAAACTAATGCAGAACCTCTATCAGAAAAAAATTCCATTTTTTGAGTCATATTGTAGTGACAGACCCAATGTGAAACTGACGATAATGATTAACCGACTAATATGGAAATATTAAAATATTTTCGAGGTCATTTTGTGAAAATCTCTTAGACCATATACCAAGTAAGTATACTACGTAATCGAAAGGAAAATCTAAATCGCGTTATATGTGAAAGCACTGTTAAGTTACACTATAGTAATAGAAGCAGAGATAAACAGAGCCTATATATGTCTGACAAAACATTGGTCTTATTATATTACGTGAATTTAGAGCGCCGCACAGTTAACAAAACGAGTCACAAATCACAATTGAGTACTATTTCATTTCTACAGTTACAGTAAGATTAGCATGTTTATGAGAAGATGACGAAGTGCAAATGAATGCATTAAAATAATTAAAAATTTAATCGATCGCATGGATAATCGAAGTTTCTCGAATGTGAAAATAAACTGGCACATTAATGTACCACCATTTGAACGCGGCTCGAGTAAGTCCGACATTTGTAATAATTGTAAAAATTGAACTTAGACCAATATAGCAATCGGTTAACAAATTTTCAAGAAGAATCGATCTTTACATGATAAAATTTTCGAATATATCCCAGTTAGAATGGAATAATATTACAGTTCTATCGAAAAAAATCGTATAATTAATTTAAATACAAATGAAGTCAGTAAATTAATCACAAGGCAAACAGGAATAACATGACACGAACAGGTAATTATTTCAATAAAGACCACTTTATTTGATCCTTGGCCGATTGGAAAACCTGTAACAAATCGAAAATTATCATTCATCAAAGATAGTTGATTCAAAAAAACATAGGAGTAGTGGTTTCTTGCGTTGTATTTAAACTGACAAAATACTGTACGGACTGATAAAAAACGCATTTCACTACGTTTAAATTTCAATTTGAGTTAAAAAAAAAAAAAATTAACAACTATTTTTAAAAAGAATTTTGCCACAGCAGAGAAATTATCTACAATCATCAGCTGTGGTATGCAGATTTCAAAACACCTATAATAGGTAGATCATTTAAGGCTATTTTTTTGGGCGCTCACAAATTTCTATTTATGTCAAAGTTTACTTTTACACACATTTTCGTCTTACTTGGTTCATGCCAGATAATTTTTTCATCTTGAATAAATTAGTGAGAAATATAAAGGATACCTGAAGCTTGTCATCATTACCTAATGCACAAAGCTTCTAGATCACACTGCTCTTTCATGTTTGTAGTAAGCTCACAGTTTTTGCCCGTTCATTCATAAAATGGTATTCTGATTTTTGATTTATTTTTTTTTAATATTCCAGAAATTGGAATATGTGTTATTAAGTTGAGATTATTTCAATAAGGCATGTTAGGTTCAGAGTTGTGAATTATTTTTAACGGGAATACTTTTATTCGTCGACTTCTTGAGGGGAAATAATATTAAACCACAGATATGAATCCAGTAGAATTTCGATTTAAAATTTTTTTGAGTACAGATTATAATTTTCTATGTAGAGATTTTTAGAGAATTGACTATTTGAGACATCGCCAACGCAGTCCATCCCCAGCTGTGATCTTGGTAATTATATTTTTCAACTGTGGAAAATAATGGAAAGATTTGGCACATGAAATAAATTAACATATATTTTCGTCATTTTGTCGAAAATATGGAAATTTTTGCATAATTTACCTAAATATTATCTGAAAGAAAATACAAGCAAAAGTTTCTGTATTTCCAAAAAAACTACTAGAGGCCAAAACGCGAAGGAGCATTCAAAGTATCAATTGCGACATAATTAAAGAATAACCATATATTCAGTCGGAACAGATTTTCAAAAAAAAAAAACGTGAAAATCCACGAAACATTCAGCTGAACATCTCATTTATTGGACTTTTAGATTTAATTTATGAAGAAAACCAACAGGACCAACTTAGTCCACAAGAATAATATTGCCTTCAGAAAAATGTTATTTCGAAAAATATTTTTTTAAATTATTTTCCAATCAACCCATTAATTTAATCAATCCTAGTTAAATTTTAGGAAGAAAGTCATTATGTCAACATTTCTACTATACTACGTTAATTTTTATTCACAGAGGATAATAATATAATTTCTATACTGCATGTTTGACCCAATTCCCCAACACCGTTATATGCAATTACTAATCCATCAATATGATCGAAGCGAATGAGCATAAAAACTAAATGGACACATCGAAAATGTGAAAATGTGAAAATCTCTCTTCTTAACTAGTAAACAATGAAGCGTAAGATCTTCTTCACGATGGCCAGATGAAAATTAAAAATAAAATGTTGCAGAGAGTAAGTTTTTTCCAAAAAAAAATTACCAACCAAAACCCACAAAAGCAATATTTTTTACCTACAAAATGAGTTAAATCTAACTCGATAACAGTCAGGAATTGTTATCGTCAACTTCTGTCACACTCCAATACACCTACATAAATTAGTGTTTACAATTGCAAATTAAAATTACAAATAGAAACTGGATATAAAAAAATCAGTAACTTAATAAGAAAAACAATAAACGAGGCAATGTACAATTACGAACTTGTGCCACAGTTTGCTCCCCCAAAGGTAAATCATCGGTTCTCAGCGCAACTTTATGTACGACTGATCCAGAATCTGCTTCAAGAATTATACTAAAATCCATAGGAAAGTCAACATTAAACTTAAACATGGCCAAATTTATGAGTAACATCACACAATCTTGATAAAACGTACCCGCCATCACAAATTTCATCTATAGCTAACATTACAATGTCTAGATTTTCAAAAACCACTCTTTTCTCAACATTCTTCCGTAAAATTTGACTTATTGAGTCAAACAAACACTGAAGAACACTCATCAAAATCAACTGAAACAAAGTCACAAAAAAAGTTTGAGTTACTCCTAAGAATAAAATTATAATTTCACGCCATAGATAACGAACCTCATTCTCATTTGAACTGCCCATAACATAAAAATACAAATCAACATTACTACGGTATACACATATGAGACCATCCAACATAATAATTTCTCCGTTAGCTTTATGTGTTTTATTGAATAAGTTTTTTTCGAAAGTTTTCTGTTCTTTAATCGTTGATAAAGTGTTTGGATCATAGTATTTGGCGAATACGCGATTGCCATCATTGTCAAGAATTGCAATGCCTTTAATGATGTACAGAGTAGTTTCCTGAAGATGAAAATGATAATAAAATAAATGACATAAAAGGAAATGTGGAGAGATAAACGTTAAAAGGGAAATACGCACCAATATACCGGCGGATGCCATCTGATTGATCGAATATTGACGCTAACGAGATTTAGATGTCATAACAGTTCAGCATTACAAGAAAAAGAAAATTTACAAAATGTAACAAGTTAAACAGAAAAAAAATCAAAACTAAACAAGGTTAATTAATAATTATCTTCGAGGATATATATATATATATATATATGATGATGACATGGAACAGTGTGAGAATGGTATCTACGTAAGAGTATTACGTAAAGTAAATAAGAAAGAACATATAAGCAAGAATGAGAACTCTCAGATATATAATACAGGTGTGGAACCTATCGATAGATGTCGATATAACTGTCGATATAACTATCGATATATATATTCAACGTACATATCGATACAAGACATCGAGAATCTGAAGAATCTATTACGCCATATTATATGATACGTACGTTACAATTTGTCCGTTGTACTCACACAATAAACATATATAGTTCCTCGTGTACATATAATTCTTACATAGTAACAGCAGCAAAGTTGATGAAGTATTTTTGAATGTGATTTAATTTAAGTAGCCAAATAAGCCATCTATCAGTGAGTAAAATGTAATTAAAAGTCAAATAAGCCATTAAGTAGTTACTTCGCTTTTTGTGTTCAAGTGTGAGTATATGTTTGCTAATTTACTGTTTCGTTTTATTCATGTTTTTCAGAAAAATATGGTGTCATACTACCATAAAATAGTATCACCAAGCCAACTACTGAGAATACCTGTAAGTACAGTAAATATTTATTACTAGAATAATGAAATTAAAAGATATGTTAACGAATTTTTTTGAAAATCAGATAATAAAACAAAGAAGTGCGCCATTGATGAAAACGTGGTGCGAACACATTTTCAAAAAATAACCGAAATTAAAAACATGAAATTAGTCAGGAATGAATTAAATAATAATAAATAATGAACATATCGTGTAGAATAAATTTATTTTTCAGAAAATTAAGTACTCTGTCGATCAGACGTAAAATGATGAAAACGTAGTGTGAATTTGGCTACGAAAATTCCCACGAAAAACGAAAGCTTAGCCATTAATTTTGTTTAATTTAATTGTTTTATAACAAAGATCTGGTTGCCATGACATGAACCTACTATAGTATGGACATTAGTAGGTGGTTTATTGACAAATAAGTATAAATAATATTGCACTTGGGTACTTAGACAAAAATCCTGGTCAGGTTAAAGCGTCCAAACTTTATCTACATTAAAAGTAATCTAGACCAAAGTGAAACTGTAGATAGATCCCAAGAGAGTGCAATTACAAGAAACTACGTAGAGTAATAGCGGTAAACGTGGTCTAGAGTTTACGTAATCGTAGCAGACACAATATTTTCGATATTAATCTAGATGTTCCTTGTTAGACATTATAATTAATCTGTATTTATTGTTGTATACAGAACGTTGTAAAAGAATCTAGAGAGACTCAAACGATAGTGACTATGGCACCAGAAGACCAGACACCGTCCACGCCAGTGGAGAAAACAATGTCGAGAGGACTGTCAAAGTTTCTTGACACAAGGGCAGATGACTTTACTCGAGAGTGAGAGCAATAAAGAAGATATAATTTGGGATAGATCGATATTTTACTATTGACCCAGCATCCTGCATACGTCTCGTGCACGGTTTAGAGCTGAGTCTAATTAAAAGGTTGAACGTAATTATAGAAGAACAATTAATTAATAATCAAGTTCCAGATAAAAGACACACAGACATTAACAAAAAGATGAAGAACCTGCCGACGTACGATAATGATCCATCAGAGATTCCGAGCGAACAGTGGGAAGAAGCCCAAGATGATGTAATGTTTGCGAGACCGGAAGTTTCAAGAAAAGACAGTAGCGACAACGTTCAGAAATTTTGAACATAAGACTGGAGGACAGTGCTGGACCAAGTCAGTCCAACGAAAACAACGTTGTGAGAAAGCCAGCACCCACCGAAGAAGAAAACTGGGACAATCCGCCACCGACACAGAGAAATTACAGCGAAAAGACAAATAAGACAAATAAGACAGGTAATAACGAGCCATTTAGACAGACAATTACAGATGATAACAGATCGAGACAGTTAGAAAATATTGAGAACATGCAGACACAGCAAAAGTCATTTAACATGAAAGGTAATGATTCAGACATTTTCGATGATATTTTAAGAAAATTTTTGTAAATTGATAGATTGCTAAGTCAAAATGAGAAAAATGATAGCCATAGAGGTAAGGAAGACAATTCTTCTGGTAACTTTAATAATAATCCCAGTCAATTAAACAAAAATGCTAATAATTTGGATTTGAATATTGTTGAGACACAAAATAATAATAAGGAATATAGAAGTAAAATTAAAGTAACTGCAAAGAAATTATCGATGATGATAGATTTTAGAGTTTGGCTAGAATCGTTTAATATGTTTGTAAACAGATATAAATTCTCAATTGATAAATCCTGTTATAATTAGTGAAGAAAATACTAGAGATAGATGTGATGCAAAAGCTGTGTTATTAGAATGGTTAGATGACGAACATGCAAAATTAATTTTTGGTGAACCATGTCCCTCGAAATGCATAAAGAAATTTGCAGATTATCGGGAACCCCAGACAATAATGTGTAATTTAGTTATTTCAGAAATTTATTCATTGAGATATTATCCAGAGAGTATGGAATTAAATGATTGGTTCGACAAATTTGAGGAAATAGAAAGAAAGATTAGATTAACGAATAAAGGATGGGATAAGAATAGAAAACTTGAGGCTTTGAAATTACAAATGCTTTTAGCTTTTCCAAATTTATCGGCAAGAATAAATACTGTAATGACTTATGAACAAATAAAAGCGATAATTATGGAAGAAGATGTATTAGTAAAAGAAAGGAAAGGAATTTTGAGAAGCAAAGGAATTAATTATGTTCAGACAAATAGATTTAAGTTTAATAGACCAAATAAGATACGAAATTTAAAGACATCTAATTTTTCAGGACGCTCTACGTACCAATGTTTTAATTGTAGCGGGTACGGGCATGTGGCCAGACATTGCCTGAAAAAGCCGGGACATAATCCATTACCGAGAGAGAAAAGAACGAATAGTGTTACAAAAGGTAGCCCTTATTGGCGATGCTTTGAGAAATTAAAAATTAAAGTTAAGCCAAAATTCAAACCAATCTATTTTGTAAAATCAACAGAGCAGAGTGAATCGACCAAAACTACAATTTCATAGGCAACTAGTAGACCAGAAAACGATAAAACGAATAAAAGAAAACATCGACATGAAAAGAAATCGAGTAAAAGTAAGAGAGGCCACAAATACCATAAGAGAGGAGCACATACGACAAAGAGACGCAGAGACAAAAGTACGAGTTTGAGTAGGTCATCAGCAAGCAGTTTGTCATATACGAGTTTGTCAAGTTCGTCAAGTGATTAGGATAGAAAGTCGCATAAAAGTAAATCGTCAGTAAAATCGAAAGATGTGAAAAGAATAAGAAGTATAATTAAATTTAAACGTAAAAAGTTCTCTAAATGTTTAAAAATGGATAGGAATACTAAAGTAATGTTTATAGCTGATACTGGGGCAACAGACCATTTTATTAAAAGTTTAGATAATTTAGTAGAAATTACGAATCTTGAAATCCCAGAATATATTTCGTGTGCCAACAAAGACAAATCCGCAGACATTAAAATCACCCATAAAGGAAATTTATATGTAAAAGACATAGAAGGGAAAACTTTAAAAATTAATAAAATTAGATACTCAAAGAACTTAAGTGAAAATTTATTATCGATACATAGGTTAACAAAATTGGGTTATTATGCAGTATTTGGAGATAAAACTGCAGAAATTCGTAATGAAAAGTCAAATAAGATAGTCATGTTAGGAAATAAAACGGGAAAATACTGGTGGTTCAATTTTGATATAATCACTTTTTCGAGAGTATATTTAACTGATAAAGAAAAAGATTTGTCTAATGAATCAGAAATTGAAAAATACGCTTTTGATGACACGAATATTTTACATGATCATAAGTATTCTAAAGTCAAAGATGTGTGGTCAGAAAGCGAATCAAAAAGTCATACCATAGATCACAACTATGATAAGTCAAAGCCAAGTACGAGTAATCTAAAGTCAAATCAAGAATTGTTAGAATATTTAGATCTGGGTGCAGACATAACAATAGATGATTTAAATAATTTAAAACCACCGTGTGAAAATTTGATAAAGAAAAAGTTGGGTTATTTATATCATGTTAGACTAGGTCATGCATCTATGGACTATTTAAAGAAAGCATCAGTCACGTATGATTGTCTTAAAAATGTAGATTTTGACACTGAAATACAAGAATGTGAAGTATGTCATTTGGCAAAAGTTAAAAAATCCCCTCATAAAACGATAAGAGAAATAGCAGATAAACCAATGTTTCGTATACATAGTGATTTAATGGATCCAATTAAACCGATAGGAGTAATAAATAAAAGTGTTTATATGGCAACTTTCACAGACGATTTTTCGAGATATACAATGACATTTAATATGACAAATAAGTCAGAAGTAGGAAAATATTTTAGAGAATTTATAGAAACTATGAGAACTAATTTAGGGGTGTGAGAAAATAACGGTGGAATTCTCAACGGATCACCATACACGAACTACAATGATGAAGAACTTAGAACGACGAATTAAAGAAACGATGACTAGAAGCACACATTACGACATATAAAAGAGAAGACTAGATACTTTGAATGTTTCACGAATTTTTATTAAAACACCATGATGACATACATGTTATTACATCGACGAGAGATGAGCGACAAGAAGGCACACAAAAACATATAATCACAGCTGAGTTACAAAACACAAATATCACAGATAAAACAACAACAACAGAAACAGTGTTGCCACAGCATGTGATGTGCGAGAATAAGTGGCTATCGAATATTATAATTTGCCATTATTCTCACACGCCTCCTCAAATTATATATATTCGATTATGATTTTAAAAATGGTAACAATAAAAATAACGTTATTAATCTAATACTGTCATTTCGATACATAATGACAAAAAGTCAACAAACGATTAAAAATAAACATGTGGTCACAAACAACAACATTAACATACAAACAAAAAATGGTATACATAAACAAAAAGTTACGTTAAATTTAACAGTCTACAAAATTCGGTAAATTTGGGCCTCGGGCAGCCCTTCGTGAACATATCAGCCAATTGTCGCGAAGTTGGCACGTATAAGTATCTAAATTCTACATCTACATGACTGCATACAAAACGGTATTTTACGTCTATATGTTTTGACCTACGGGTATTCCACTTGCCGGAGTGCAACAGAGACAGACAGCTCTGATTATCCTCATAGATTACAGCCCTATCAGCAACTTGGATGCAAAAATCACCTAGTAGATATTTCAGCCATATGGACTCAGTGGTAGCATCGCATATTGCGATCAACTCACTTTCTGTACTAGATAAAGCCACTGTTGGCTGCTTCTTGCTTGACCAGGACACCAGTGACCCGTAGACAAAGGCACAGTATCCTGTAACTGACCGTCTTGTATTAACGCAGTTGCCCCAATCGGCATCGGAATATATTTCCAATATACTGCCGTTACTCTTATCATCATGTAGAAAAATTAATTTTTTGTTCTTGGTGGTTATCAGATATTTCAGAACTCGCAGAAGATACTTGTAATGCTCATCCGTGGCACAGCTGGAGAATTGGCTGAAGTAAGATATTGCAAAGCAAATATCGGGCCGTGATCCTAACATTAAGTACATTAAACATCCCACGAGCTGTTGATACCGGTTATTCAAAACACTATCACACGCATTGAGGTCCCTGTCCAGTTGGAGTCCGGGGTCAATGGGTGTGAAGGTTAGTGAGCAATTTTCAACACCAAAACGTCTAGCAACAGACTCGATGAGAGCCCTCTGCTCAATCTCCAGTATGGCCTTCTCCCGATTGTGGCTAATATTCAGACCCAAATATTTTCTGACCTCTCCAAGATCCTTACATTTAAAACGTTTATTTATTTCGTTTTTGAAAAAAGCAATTTTTGCCTTATTATTGGAGCTAATGAGGACGTCGTCAACGTAAGTGAGCAAGTAGACGACCGTATTGTCAGTCCTACTTTTATAAACATACAAGCAGTCATCAGCCTTACTCTGCTCAAAACCAAGAGCAACCAGAAACTCGTTAAATAACGTATTCCAAACTTTAGGCGACTGCTTCAAACCATATATAGATTTATTCAACTTCAAAACATTCTTTTTCTTATCTATTTTTGTTTCAATTCCCTCAGGTATTTCGAGGTACACGTCTTCAGACAGAATTCCATTTAAAAAGGCACTGCAAATATCTATTTGCTCTATATAAAATTTCATTTTATTACTGATAGCCAAGAGAGTCCTCACAGTCGAAAGCTTTGCCACCGGCGCGTAAACTTCATTAAAGTTGAAGCCTATTTTCTGTTGACATCCTCTTGCGACCAGTCTTGCCTTATAGAGTACCTCATTATTCATATCGTATTTTTTATTAAATACTCAACGACATGTGATGGTAGGAGCGTCCCTTGGACGTTTGGTCACCCACCAGGTCTGATTTGAATTCAGGGCACTGATCTCCGAAGAAATAGCCTCCCTCCACATCAGACCATCTGGTGCACCATTCGCCTCCTCAAACGTCAAGGGGATGCCGTCCTCCGCTAGGTAAATATTTCCTGCAGTCCCATCACAATCAGCCGTTGCACCTGACAGACAATCCAAATTCACGTCACCATCAACTTCAATGTTCTCAAGATTCGATTCGGTGACCTCTACAAAAATACCATCATTATTATTATATTTACTAGAATCCTTGGCACCTATTTTACTTTCAAAAAACTCGACATCACGTGACAAACGTACCTCCTTAGTAAACACATTGAGTAATCTGTAGCCGCAGGGGGAATAACCGACCATTACAAGTTTCTCGCTTTTATTTTTAAATTTATTTGAGTCATGTTTGAAGGACAGCATATAAGCGTCACATCCAAACGTCCGTAATTTATTGTAATCAAACTGTTCATTAAACCACCTTTCATAAGGAACAAAATCTTTATTTGTAGGGCAACGGTTCACAATATATACAGAGCACAATATGGCTTCTGTCCAATATATCTTTTCAAGACCGCTCTCGAACAACAATGTCCTCGCCCTTTCACACAGTGTCCTGTTCATCCTCTCAGCCTTTCCATTTTGCTGAGGGCAGCCACCAACAGTGGGTTCGACAACAATCCCTTTTTCATTACAATATGATTGAAAAATCGTGTTTAAGTATTCTGTGCCCCGATCGCACCTGAGTCTTTTAACATTGTAGCCAAATTTATTTGCTACCATCTCATGATAAATTTTAAATTTCGAAAAGGCTTCTGTCTTACTCGTCAACAGGTACACACAGCAAAAATTTGAGTAGTCATTGATAAAGGTCATAAAATACTTCACCCCATTATATGACGGAGGATTTATCGGGCCACACAGATCGGTATGTATTAGTTCCAAAGGCCTACTTGTTTTTCGTTCGTGCCTCAGGAACGGTTTCCGTTTCTGTTTGCCCATGACACAGGGCTCACACAGCAATCTGCGGTTAGTGTCAACATTTGGTATCAAACCCCTAGTTGACAATAACCTTACATCGTTTACATTCAAATGGGCAAGTCGACGGTGCCACACAGTCAGTGGACTAGGTTCATCTTCAGACATCAGATTGCACGAGTGATTTGGTATTTTCAAAAAATCAATCGTGTACAAATCCGAGTCAACGCTCACACCAGTGGTCACGATTTTACCACTACAGCGTTGGATGACCTCAACAGACTCCTCTCGAAACAGAGTGTCGAAACCCGACTTGCTCATGCGCTTAACGGACAGCAGATTCTGTGGCAGCTCCCGAGCATACCTTACATTTTTTAGTTCTATTGCGATGCCATTCAACAATTTTAATTTTACGGTACCGACCGACGTGACAGCAAGCGAGACTCCTTTCTTCGCGACACAGATACTGTAGGGTTTTATCAAATCTAAATAGTCACTGAACAGACTTATATCATTTATCAAGTGAATCGTGCATCCACTATCCACTACGAAAGTGGTATGCAGCATTGAATTTACATTATTTTTAACATCAACGAAATCATTTATTTTATTATTATTATTATTATTATTCTGCAGTGTAAAGCTGTAACCATCTTCAGAGCGATTGTCATTTGAATTAAAATTATCATTGCACATTTGTGCTGAGTTACGATTATTATTATTATTATTATTATTATTGGTACCATGGTTGTTAGTACGATTTCCATTATTATTATTAACGTTATTACAATTATCCGTACTATTATTATTTCTATTTTTTGCATAGCAATTACGTGCTATGTGACCGATTTTGTTACAAAAATGGCATTTTATATTCGAATGCCCATTGTCATTCCCAAAGTTCCGACCATGTCCATTTGAATTATTATTCCCATTATTATTATTAGTATTGCTCTGTGCGTTTAAATTCCGGTTATTATTAAAATTATTATTACTTCCGTCACGATTATAACCACGATTGTTTCCCCGATGTTGAGACCTACCACGACCAAAACGATTATTACTATTATTATTATTGTTATTATTACCGAAATTTCGTCCACCATTCGTAGTGTTGCCAAAAAATATGTTCTCTTCACCAGTGGCCACCACCGATGAAGGTTTCTGAAGAGTTGAATATTGAGAATTGCTTCTCAACGTCGATTTACTATCCAGGGACAGTTCACGTTGAAAATTGTTCAACCTCATGAACACGCCATCCCAGGTTACAACTTCACCATCCTCTAACACCACTTTGATAGGACGAAACTCCGCTGGCAGCGAACGTAGCAATACCAGTACAAATTGTTTGGTGGTAGTCAGGTCCCCCAACTCGGTCAATCGTCTACAGCGGGCATGAAAATCAAGTAAATACTTTTGTAAGTCAGAACCAGAAACATACCGTTTTGTATACAGCTCAGCTCGCAAATCCATTAACGTCCTGTCATTTCCGCTATCAATCAGGTTCGTCAGCGCGTTGAACATCTCCTTCGCAGTTGTGTAGGTCTGGATGATTTCGAGGTATTCGTCCGTCACGTTGTTGGCTATAAGGAACATCGCCTTAGCATTCTCCTTCGACCATACATCTCCCCTATTTCGAACAGTTGGCAAAGAATCAAAGATTATGTTACCCAAAGATTCCTTTGCTAACAGCAGCTCCATCCTGAATTTCCATGTCCGACCATTCTGCCCATTGAACGGTTCGATAGTATTCTGCTTTCGAATGTCCATCTTGTGATCAGGCTACGACGATCAGTTGCACCGCGAATCAGCGACTTCAGCAACCTTTCAGATACGTCGACCAATGAATAAACACGAACGAGATCCCAGGAACATCGAAAAATAAATACGAACACTTTTAAAGGAAAAAGATTACAAACAAGGCATGGTACTACTTGGGAGTGATGAACAGGATTCGACAGCACAACTCTGCATACTCAAGACAATGGCGACCACGTTGACAATCAGGTATCTGGGCCCATAACCTGTGAGAAAATAACGGTGGAATTCTCAACGGATCACCATACACGAACTACAATGATGAAGAACTTAGAACGACGAATTAAAGAAACGATGACTAGAAGCACACATTACGACATATAAAAGAGAAGACTAGATACTTTGAATGTTTCACGAATTTTTATTAAAACACCATGATGACATACATGTTATTACATCGACGAGAGATGAGCGACAAGAAGGCACACAAAAACATATAATCACAGCTGAGTTACAAAACACAAATATCACAGATAAAACAACAACAACAGAAACAGTGTTGCCACAGCATGTGATGTGCGAGAATAAGTGGCTATCGAATATTATAATTTGCCATTATTCTCACAAGGGGATAGAAAAATTAAAGTTTCATATCTTCGAATAGATGGAGGTAGGGAATATATAACTATAGACATGAAGCATATAGTCAAAGAAGAAGGTATAATGTTAGAAATAAGTCCACCTGATACCCCAAAACTTAACGGTACAGCTGAGAGATTTAATCTCACAGCTATACAGAAGACAAAAGCATTGTTATTAGATAGTAATTTACCACTAGAATTTTGGGAATTAGCCATACAAGTCACGCACATTCACAACAGATTGCCACATAAAAGGTTAAAAATGAAAACACCCTATGAAATGCTCAAAAATAGAAAACCCAAAATTGAATACATACATAGATTTGGATGTATTGCAATAAGAAAATTACCCCACGCCGAAACATAAAGTCAAAATTCAGTGAAGACGGAGAAAGCTGTATTTTAGTAGGATCTAATCCTCAATCATGGCTGCTCTTAAAACCCAAAAGAGAATGTGAGAATTATAGCAAATTAAATTATACTCGTGACTATTATTCTCACGTATCATTTGTGGTGGTAACACTGTCGATATATTTTTGTAATCTGTGATTTTTAGTGTTTTGTACCTGACTGTGATATTGTCTAATCATACGCCTCTCGTAGCTTTTTAATATTCATGTTGTTAACATCTCCATCATACTTAATGTGGAAATAAAAGTTCGTAATTAAGTGAATCTTGTGTTTTTATTTATGTGTTCGTAATGTGTGCGTCTAGTCTCTGTTCGATGTCGTGTTTAGTTTAGGTTCATTTTATATGTTTTTAGTCACCTCGATCCGTTGATATTTCCTCATCTTCTCACAGGTTATGGGCCCAGGTACCTGGATGTCAACGTGGTCGCCATTGTGATAGTTCGTCAATGTTGTGCTGTCAGATCCTGCTCGCCACACCCAAGTAGTATCATGCCCGCTAATTGTTTTTTGATTGTTTGATATGTTCTCTGTTCGATGTTCCTGTGATCTCATTCGTGTTGAATTGTTGGTCGACGTGTCTGAAAGTTGCTGAAAATCGCTGTGTTTGCGGTGTAACTGATCGTCTGTACCTGTCAACGAGATGGAAGCGCGAAAGAAGAACATGATTGAGCCGTTCAATGGGCAGAATGGCCGTACGTGGAAGTTCAGGATGGAGCTGCTGTTGGCAAAGGAGTCATTAACTAATATTATAATCGATTCTTTGCCGACTGTTCGTAACAGGGGAGCTGCTTGGTCTAAGGAGAACACGAAGGCGATGTCCTGATAGCAAACAACGTGACTGACGAGTACCTAGAGATGATCCGAACGTACACGACGGCGAAGGAAATGTTTCATGTCCTAACGAACTTCATCGACAACGGCAATGACCAGACGCTAATGGATTTACAAGGTGATTTGTACGCAAAACGGTATGTGTCTGGTATTGATTTGCATAAATATTTGTTGGATTTTCGTTCTCGATGTAGACGGTTAACTGAATTAGGAGATTTAACGACCACGAAACAATTTATTTTGGTATTGCTGAGGTCATTACCTGCGGAATTTCGTCCTATTAAGGTTGTGATAGAAGATGCAGAAGTCGTCACCTGGGATGGAGTTTTCATGAAATTGAATAACTTCCAGCGTGAGCTATCTTCTGATAGCAAATCGACAGTTCGAGGTAACACTCTGAACACTGCATCACAAAAACCTTCATCAGTGGTTGTCACTGGTGAGGAGAACATTTATTTTGGTAATTACAACAATGTCGGACGAAATTCTAGTAATAATAGTAATGGAAATCGTTTTAATCGTGGTCGATCTCGAAATAATAATAATAGTCGTGGTTTCAGTCGAGGCAGAAATAATAATTATAATAATTTTAATAATAATAATCAAAATTAAAGCTTAAATAATAATAATAATAATTTTAATGGACGTGGTCGTAATAATAGTACTGACAGTGGACATTCTAATGTGAAATGTCACTATTGCAACAAAATATAGCACATAGCCTGAAATAGTTATGTAAAAAATCGTAATAATAATAATAATAGTAATAATAATAATAATAATAATAGTGAAAATCGAGTTAATGACCAAAGTTCCAATAACAGTAATAGTAATAGGAGCTCGGCACAGATGTGCAATGAAAATCTTAATGCTAATGACGTTTGCTCTGAAGTGGGTTTCAGCTTCACATTGAATAATGACGATAATAATAAAATTAATGACTCTTGCAATGCAAAAGAAAATGTAAATTTGATGCCTCGAACCACATTTATATTTGACAGTGGATGCACAATTCACATAATTAATGATATAAATTTGTTCAGTGATTATATAGACTTGATCAGACCGCATAGTATCTGTGTTGCGAAGAAGGGTGTCTCTCTGTCTGTCACGTCGGTGGGTACTGTTAAATTGAAACTATTGAATGGAATTGTAATCGAACTGAAAAATGTAAGGTATGCTCGGGAGCTGCCGCAGAATCTGCTTTTGGTTAAACGTATGAGCAAGTTGGGATTTGACACTTTGTTCCGAGAAGAGTCTGTTGATATCATCCAACGCTGCAGTGGAAAAATAGTTACCACTGGTGTTAGCGTAGACTCAGATTTGTACACAATTGACTTTGTTAAAATGTCAAGTCAATCGTGTAATCTGACGTTGGGAGATGAATCGAGCCCACTGTTTGTGTGGCATAAACGACTTGCTCATCTGAATGTGAACGATGTTAGATTGTTGTCAAGTAGGGGTTTGATACCAAATGTTGACTCCAATCGCAGATTGCTGTGTGAGCCCTGTGTTATGGGGAAACAGAGCCGAAAACCATTTCCAAGGCATGAACAAAAAACAAGTAAGCCGTTGGAGTTGGTTCATACTGATCTCTGTGGACCTATTAACCCTCCTGCATATAAAGGAGCTAAGTATTTCATGACTTTTATCGACGATTATTCCAATTTTTGTTGTGTTTACCTGCTGGCGAACAAGACAGAAGCTTTTGCAAAATTTAAAGAATATCACGAGATGGTCTCGAATAAGTTTGGCTATAATGTAAAGAGACTTCGTTGTGATCGCGGCACAGAGTACTTGAATACCACTTTCCAGTCATATTGTACTGAGAAGGGAATTGTGGTTGAACCTACTGTTGGTAGTTGTCCTCAGCAGAATGGAAAAGCTGAGAGAATGAACAGGACACTGTGCGAGAGGGCAAGGACACTGTTGTTTGAGAGTGGTCTTGGGAAGATATTTTGGTCGGAAGCAATATTGTGCTCCGCCTATATCGTGAACAGATGCCCCACAAATAAAGATTTTATTCCATTTGAGAGATGGTTTGGTGAAAAATATAACTATAATAAATTAAAAACGTTTGGATGCAATGCGTATATGTTATCGTTCAAACATGACTCTGACAAATTTAAGAGTAAAAGTGAAAAGTTAATAATGGTAGGTTATTCACCATGCGGTTATAGGTTGTTGGAATTAAGCACTAAGGAGATACGTTTGTCACGTGATGTTGAGTTCTTTGAAGGTGCAATAAGTAATTCTGAATACAATAAATATACAAAAAATGATGAATTGTTTAAAGAAGTCACTGAATCCAACTTGGAAAATATTGAAGTTGATGGTGATCTAAATTTAGACTGTCTTCCACAGGAGGCGACTGCACGTGATCAAACAGCAGGAAATATATACCTGGCTGAGGATGGCATTCCTTTGACGTTTGAGGAGGCGAGTGCAGCACCTGATAGTCTGATGTGGAAAGAGGCTATTTCATCTGAAATAAGTGCCCTGAACTCCAATCAGACTTGGAAGGTGACCAAATGTCCAAAGGACGCCCCTACCATCACGTGTCGTTGGATCTTTAATAAAAAATATGATAATGAAAATAATGTTTTATATAAGACTAGGTTAGTTGCCAGAGGCTGCCAGCAGAAGAAAGGCTTCAATTTTAATGAAGTATATGCGCCAGTGGCGAAACTTTCGACTGGGAGGAACCTCTTGGCTGTCAGTAATAAATTAAAATTTTATATAGAACAAATAGATATCTGTAGTGCGTTCTTGAACGGTATTCTTTCTGAGGATGTTTACCTCGAGATACCTGAATGTATAGAAACACAGGTTGATAAATGTACTAATGTACTAAAATTAAATAGGTCTATATATGGTCTTAAACAGTCGCCAAAAGTGTGGAACAAACTATTTAATGAGTTCCTGTTGTAACTTGGCTTTGTACAAAGCATGGCTGATGACTGTTTGTATGTGTTCAAAAATAAACATGATGGAACAATAGTTTATCTACTCACTTACGTTGATGACGTTCTCATTAGCTCCAACAATAAAGAACAAATCACATTTTTCAAAAATAAAATTAATAGGAGATTTAAATGTAAGGATCTTGGAAAAGTTAATAAATATCTAGGTTTAAATGTTAATTATAGTCGCGAAGAGGGCGTACTGGAGATCGAGCAGAAGAATCTCATCGAGTCTGTTGCTAGGCGGTTCGGTGTTGATAAATGTGCACCTACCTACACACCTATTGACCCCAAACTCCAATTGGATAGGTACCTCAATGCGTGTGATAGTGTGCTGAATAATAACTATCAACAGCTCGTGGGATGTTTGATGTACTTAATGCTAGGATCACGGCCTGATATTTGCTTTGCAATATTGTACTTCAGCCAGTTCTCCAGTTATGCCACAGATGAACATTTCAAATATTTATTGAGAGTTCTAAAATATTTAGTGACTACTAAAGACAAAAAACTTATATATTCATATGAACATAATAATAATGGCAATATAGTCGAAACATATTCGGATGCCGATTGGGGTAACTGTGTTAACACAAGACGGTCTATCTCGGGTTACTGTGTCTTTGTTTATGGGTCGCTGGTGTCCTGGTCTAGTAAGAAACAACCAACAGTAGCTCTGTCTAGCACTGAAAGTGAGTTGATCGCCATATGCGATGCTACCACTGAATCAATTTGGTTGAAATATTTATTGAGTGATTTTTGCATTCAAATTGATGACAGAGCTGTAATTTACGAAGATAATCAGAGTTGTCTGGCTATCTTGCACTCTGGAAAATGGAACACACGCAGATCAAAACATGTGGACGTAAAGTACCGTTTTTTGTACAATCACGTAAATTTAGACTTTAAGTATTCATACGTGTCAACTTCGCGACAGTTGGCTGATGTTTTTACGAAAGGCTGCCCGAGGCCTAAATTTGATGTATTTTGTAAAATGTTAAAGTTGTTGTAACTTATTGTATATGTTTACCATTCATGTAGTATTTATTGTCGTAACTTTTTGTATTTTTGTTGACTTTTGTCATTTATGTTTTTAATGACCTTATTAATTTAATAATTTGTTTTTACCATTTTACTGTAATCGTATAAGTTTAATTTGAGGAGGCGTGTGAGAATTATAGCAAATTAAATTATACTCGTGACTATTATTCTCACATATCATTTGTGGTGGCAACACTGTCGATATATTTTTGTGATCTGTGATTTTTAGTGTTTTGTACCTGACTGTGATATTATGTAATCATACGCCTCTAGTCACCTTTTAATATTCATGTTGTTAACAACTCCACTATTCTTAATGTGGAAATAAAAGTTCGTAATTAGTGAATCTTGTGTTTTTATTTATGTGTTCGTAATTTGTGTGTCTAGTCTCTGTTCGATGTCGTTTTTAGTTTAGGTTCGTTTCATATGTTTTTAGTCGTCTCGATCCATTGATTTTTTCCTCATCTTCTCACACTGTTCGATGTCGTGTGTAGTTTAGGTTCGTTTTATATGTTTTTAGTCGTCTCGATCCGTTGATATTTCCTCATCTTCTCACAAAGCTTATAGTTCCTTAAATTTTTGGATACTATAGCAAAAAAAATTAAATTGAAAGCTTTAGTATCACTCTGTACTAACTATTCAGGAATCGCAGCTCTGCCTACCATGAAGTGAGGTTGAAATCCAAGAAAAGGAATAAGTTAGTTAGAGATACTTTAATGCAATGATCGAAGATACAAATTATAAGTTTGAGGAAGATGAACGATCTCCCTCCATTACGAGATTACAGTTTGAGTGGGAAACGAGTTTCAGCGTTCTCGGGTGAACGGACAAAAAAAGTCGCGTTTGTTCGCACAACCTGAAAGTGTTAGTTTACGTTGTCTAAAGTAGTAGCGCTAATGGTTAGTGAGCTAGTGCAGGTGGAGTGTAGAACAACAACAATAACAGGATCACAGGAGTGACTAGAATCTTGATTGAGTTTGAGTAATAGGAATTCTTTCAAGTCAATCTGATTACGAGTGAAGCTGCAATATCATTGAGCTAGAATCAGCCATAAACACGCCTGCAGCTACAGTTAAGATCATACCCTAGTTTTTTTCCTCATTTTATGAGAAATGAAATGCTAAACTTAGATATTGAAAGACTATAATGACGTTAATGACAAACAGCCTTAATTTTAACCTATTTATTATGTATTTCTACATTTTAACTAATAAATTTCTCCTGGTAAACTAGGAATAGCGTTTTTTTTTTTTGCAAATTCAGAAAAAAAGGCGAATACTTGAAATATTATCCCTCAAAAGTCTCAAAACATAAAAAAAAAAAAGAAAAGAAGAAGGTACTTTTTCTTTCAAAACAAGTTTGCAACACTGTACCGATTTGTACGGATTTTTTGGCAGTTGAAAAATGTAGAAATATGACAGAGTACGGACTTTTCATATTTGAAACCTGGCAACCCTGCAATGAACTGACATTATTCAGCCTTCGCGGAATGACTAGGTAGTTCCGAGTTTATGATCATGATAGGATTTTGCGTTCTGTAGCGTGTAGCCATTGCGTTCGCGAACACGATTTTGATATTTTCGATCAAATTGTGCGTTTAATTCATTATTTTTTCTCCCTCAGTTTGACAGTGATTGGTTCCTTTCCAATTAAAGTTTCGGTTTTATTCACATAATTAATATTTTCTTACTTCTCCCAGATCGGATACATTATCCTTCTCCACGTTAACTGCCGCTAATCAAATCAACACGTAAGGAATCTATTGCTACAACTGTTATGTTTTTGTTTCTATTTTCCTGATTTGGAGCCTTCTCTGATTTCTTCAGTCGAATTATTTGGCAATTCATGCTTGGTTTGTTCGTGTACTGAAAGAGACCGTATTGTGACTTAAATTTGACGTTGGAAATTTTATCAACGTACACAACGTCCAACCATGTTCCCCGTTCTTCGGTTGTCCAGAGTAGTTTAATTTGTTTTCTATATTATCTATAATTATTGAGTCGGATGTTGATATTTATTATTTTTTAGTGCGAAACAATGAGCAACAACACCATAGAAATAATAGACGATGACAGTGTAGAAGGTATAACGCTGAATGTTATTTGAATATCATTAACGCTTTATTCTTGCATGCATTAGCTTCTTCCTTCATTTTGAACAAATAACTGTCTTTTTTGGTGGATGTAATTGAGCTGTTAATTTAATTTTCAGTTGTGAGCAAAGACGTAGAGACGATCAAAGATGGTGTAGAGACCGCCGAAGACGCCGTAGAGACAATCAAAGACGAAAAAAATGATTTGAGTGCTGTGAAAGTAATTATTGATTTTTGAAATGTTTCATTTTTCTCTCAAGGTCTGTGGACTCTTGTTATAACATATTTAATTTTTAGGTGAACGGTACGGACGTAGATACTAAAAAAGAAGATCCGACTAGTCCAATGCCGGGCCCGGGAGAAATAGAAAATATGACTGTGGTTGATGAGGTAATTAATTAAAAGAAAAGTAAAATGGCCTCTCATGTGTGGTATTTCCGAAACATTAATTGGCTAATGTTCCCGATTTGATGAATAGTTTCCTGTTAATGGTGCTATTATACATATGATGATAGTGTAACGTATGTACCATAATGTGCGGCGACTAAATCTGATAGTTGAAAGTTCGTATCGAGAAATACTTAATGCTTACATTAGGCCGTTAACGGAATTCCTTATTGTTCAAGGTAGACGGTAGTACGGTTAGGAAATTTGTTTTTGTTGGAAAGTTAATGTTGAACTGTTAATAGTCGCTTAATTTGACTGGCATTCATTAAAAATTACTCTTTAAACTGTGAAATTTGTAACCTTCTAGTATTTTATTGAACAACTATCTGTTGGACTTTTGTGAAAAAAGGTTATTCCATCTTAGTATTTGACAATTGATGAACAAAAGCTGTTCATGTTCATAGATTAAGTTACCATTGCTTCAAAAACGAAAAAAGACATCTAGAGTCTAGAATTTAAAAATTTCGCTACTAAAATAATGTAATCTCGATCAGGATTAATATTTTCAGGAGTAAAATTGACCTTATCGAAATGTAATTTCAAGTCATCACCTCCTTGTGACAACCAAAAAGCAGATTAAATTTTTGCAAAAATGGTCCAGTTGATGAATTTTTTACGTCGTAAGAATGGGTTCGAGAAAATTCTCCTTGACAAGAGACAAAGATTCCCAACGATTCTTGATCAGAAATGAAAAAAATCGGAAAATTAAGCCCTTTTTGGTAGTTTTTTCGAAAATTAGTATCTATGGTATGTAATTGACAATATTGTGTGTTGCAGGATGTTGAAATGTTGTCAAGTGACGATGAAGAAAAAGTGAATGTTACTAAGGAGGATGCTAGTGAAAATTACAATAAAGAAGATGTCTCCATTAAAGATGATTCCTCAAATGGTAAGTATTTGGTTTCAAAAATCATAAAATAATACATTCTGGAACTTTGTGACCTGAGAGGATGAATGTATGCGTAGGCAAAAAGCGAAAATCGGAAGACCCAGCTGAAGGATCGAAATTAAAGAAACGAACTGAATCAGCATCATCCGAAGATGTCACGAAGACCGACGGTGATTCGAAAAATGAAATTGATTCTAAAAGTGGCGATAGCTCCAGAAAAGAGAGTAATGCGAAAAGTGATCGTAGCTCTAAAAACGAGAACAGTGCTAAGAATGATCGCAATTCAAAAAATGATCGCAATTCAAAAAACGATCGTAACTTGAAAAATGATCGTCATTCTAAAAGTGATGATAAGATCGATTCCAAAAAGGAGAAATCCAGCAGCAGAGATTCATCAGTTGCCAAAGAAAAAGATGTACGTTGATTTACTCAGTTTTATGTAATTTATTTTGAAAATTCTTGCGTATTATTTTGTTTTATTATTGTTTTAGGCTCCTAAACCTTTGCCATTGTTGGAAAAGTATTGGAAAGCAGTGAAAGATGACCCTACTGATTTTACTGGTTGGACGTATTTATTGCAATATGTGGATCAGGCTGTGAGATGAGAACTTAGTATGACTTTTTCATGAAAATGCATTACTTTTTTTATTCGGAATTGAATTCTGCTTCTAGAATGATATTAAAGCTGCGTCAGAAGTGTATGATGATTTTTTGTCTCGTTATCCGTACTGTTACGGTTACTGGAGGAAATATGCCGATTACCTTAAGAAAAATGGGCAGAAAGAAAGATGCGAAGAAGTATGTCGGGATTTGGAATACTATTTTTATTTATTGCTTTGTATGTGTAAGGATCTTGTAACTGTTCGATTGTATTGTTTAGATATTTGAGAAGGGTGTCAATTCCGTACCTCTTAGTGTTGATTTGTGGATTCATTATTTAAATTACATGAAGGATACGTATTCTGATGATGTATCTTTAGTTCGACAGCTTTTCGAAAGATCATTGCAGACGTGTGGTTTAGAATTCAGGTTAGTCAGTCGTAGCTACTGAAAATAAATTGTACGATAAAGAAATCGCTTAATAATCTAACTCTTGTTTTCCAGATCCGACAGAGTTTGGGATGCTTACATAAAGTGGGAAATTGATAATGGAAATTTATTGAGAATCACTAATATATTCGATCGTTGGTTAAAAGTCCCTACCCAAGGCTACGTCACAGTAATGGATAAGTGAGTAGTTCTGAGTACTTCGAGTGCATATGCGCTAATTTACAGACGCATGAAGTGCAACTGCAACACGGAAATTATTTTCAGTGTTGCCCTGCAACCCTAAAAATTCATTCTCCCAACCTTAAATTATTTTTTCCATTATAATTAACAGCTTCCACTCATTTTCAAATTGTAATTAAAAAATTTGTGTTCAATCTCATTCCCTAATCGTTGAAAATCTCAATCACTTAATTTAGGTGCTTTCATTTTAGTTAGAGTAGTTTTCTGAAATAACGATATTGGGTAGAAACATCGTAAAAGAATTACAATAAATTTTATTTTTCCCATGAGCGAGAGCAGTGCGTAAAAAAACTTTCGTTTCGCTTGTACCTTTCACTCTACGCTTGCTTTTTTCCCTGCATTTGATTATAAATTGTTTTATGGCAGGTTTAAAGAACACGTGAAGAAAAATTCCCCTAATAAAATTTTGGATCCCGACGAATTTTTCACACTACGTAACGAAGTTTTAAATGAAACGAGAGCCAATAATACGGAAATGGAGTGTAAATTATCAGACGATGCTCCTCCGGGTGAAGAAGCTCCGGATAAATTGGATCAAGTTAGAATACTTTGATGTATATGTGTCTATCAAACAATTAATATCATTGATTTGTAAACATATCAGACTGCAAAATCGTGATAATTATCGGTGGTTTTTTCAACCATGTCATCAAATCGATCTGTGTTGCAGATGAATGAAGAAGAAACCAAAGCACTGAAAGAAAAAATCGTAAATGCTCGTAAAGAGACTCATAAAGCTACCCAAAAAGAAGCTTTAGCTCGATGGTCGTTCGAGGAAAACGTAAGTTTATTCTGAAACACTTACGCTAAAATTAAATCCCTGAAATTGAATAATAGTATCGGTGAATGTTTGAAGAAGGAGCATCATTATTCATTCTGAAATAAATGTCTCAAGAAAAGAATTTTAAATTCATATTACACTTTTTTACTGAATTCTCAAACAGCTTTAACAGCAATCAAAACTGTTGTGAAACAAATTCGTGAACAATATGCTTTTTTCCCGATTAGAATGATACTCTTTCATTTTGGTTGTTGTCACAGAGATGATTTAGGATGCCATTCTCGGCACTTACCGAGATACAGTATATTTTTTCCTCGAATCTGAAAAAGCTTTCTGATGAGTTCGTTCCTGTGGTGGAGATGCCAGACGTGCAAGGAAGGGGTTGCATAGTTCGCCGAAGAAGCATGATCAAATAATTATACTTTATTAATTAATAGGAAACAGAATTTTATTGTTTGCCAAAGTCGAAAAATAAAATAAATAAAAATCTGAAAAATAAAAATAATCATTTTAAAAAAAAAAACTTAATGCTCAGATTTTACTATTCAATTTTTTTTTATTTTAATAAATAATACAAATATTCTCTAAAAATTGTGAAAGGAATCTATAAATGAGATTGCTGCTTGAAAAGAGTCGAATGAAGACCCTTCCCATTCCCTTAAAAGTGATGATTTTTCTGGCTTTTGTGGAATTTATTACGTATCTATTTGAAAAATAAATTGTTCTTTTTGATAACAGATTAAAAGACCGTATTTCCACGTTAAACCGCTTGAACAGTGCCAGCTAAGTAACTGGAAAGACTATTTGGATTTCGAAATCAAGGAAGGTAATCAAGATCGCATAATTTTGTTATTTGAGCGCTGCTTGATTGCCTGCGCGTTGTACGAAGAATTTTGGATCAAGGTTTGTTGAAGAGTGAAATAAAAGGCGATGTTTCTGTGATTTGTGACTAATTTGCTTTTTTGTTTTTTTCTTCATTTTTACACAGTTCGTTGAATACCTATTATCGCAGTCTGAAGTTCCTGTTGATAAAACAAGGGAAGTGTTCGTACGTGCGTGCACTATTCACCATACGAAAAAGTTGGGTATTCACTTGAAATGGGCTGCATTCGAGGAAGTATATGGTTAGTGCTCTTACTTGAAGAACTCTACAGTGATTTTCATGGTAGTCATTTGAATGTGGATGTTTATTTCTTATACCATAGATAATTCTCTAAAAGCGGCCGAAATACTCGAAAAATTAGAGAAAGAATGCCCCAACGTTCTGTGCGTGATTCTAAGACGTATCAATGTCGTTCGTCGTCGTAGCGATTACGATCAAGTGTGCTCTTTGTATGAACATTATATCGAGCAGAATGCAGATAAAAGAGAATTCGTTTCCAGTCTTTCCATTAAATATGCCCGTTTTTGTTGCAAAGTAAATTAGTTTATATACATTTATTTAGAGTTATTTTTTGCTGGGTTTTTACTGAAAACTAAACCTTTTTTCCAGTTCCTGAAAAACGTAGAAAAAGCTGTAGACATCCTGAAAGCTGCGATCGAAAAAGATAAGGTATAGTAATGAAAAAATGAGATATAAAACGTTGGCAGCGGATGTTCGGTGTTCATTTAATTTCATTTGCAGACTAATTCAAGATTAAGGCTTCAACTGATCGACGTTTACATAAATCAAACGCCAGTCAACGAAGTGGAGATATTGAAAGTTTTAGACGAAGTGATTGACCAAGAAAACGAAGTTGAGAAGAAATTACTGTTTGCGCAAAGAAAACTTGAATTTCTTGAAGAATTTTCCGAAAATACTTCTTTGTAAGCATACAATTGATTTTTTAATGAGCTTATGCTTAGAATATTCAATCGATTGGTTATGGAAGATGGTTATTATTAATTTTCTTCTATTACTGCTGGATAACGATTTAAATATTTCAAATTATCAACTTCTAGAATCAATTGCCAAACAGTCTGTATATTTTCGTCTGTCGAACTCTGTTTCCTTCATCATCTCAGCCTAATACGACCTAATTCCCGAAATTCTGGAACTTTTCTCCCTGTTACTGTCAAATGAATAAATACCATATTGATAATCGTGTTTGTAATCATTGTTTTTCATTTTGAAGGATTCAAAAAGCTCAAGACGTGTACGATACCCATGTTAAATTAGTTGCCGAAAAGAAGAAGCAGGTCGAAGAAAAGTATGTAACCAATTATATTTTTGAAAATATTTTATTTAGTTCTAAGAACGTCTGCTAAACGTTTCGATTTTCATTTCTTTTTTTATTATTTTTATACTTTTGAGGATAAACATTTCGGTAGTTCTTGTTTCGAATTTCCTTTCTTACTTTTTATGATGAAACTTTCTTTAAAATGTTAATTCTGTTGTTTCTTGTTACCATCGTTTGATGATTTTGATAATGTGGGAAACTTCATGTTTTATTATTGTTTCGCCATAACATCTGTAACTTAATGTAACGATTCTATGTGAATAGTGTTTGGTTAAGTATAACTTTACAGTGCTTTTTTTCTTTAAAGAACTATATATTTTATTACGATATTGACTAAGGATTTTTCTATGTTATAATTTTCTTTTTAGAAAAAGTCGAGTTATCAATGTTGTGTACCTCTGGAATGTTTTAATAGTAATTTTCTTGAGTAAAGTGATACGATTTTTTTAAGCTGTTATTTATTTTTAGGTTGTTGTAGTATTTTTTAGTGTTTGGTCGTAAGTACTGGGTTCTTATATTAACAAATTACGTTAGTTCTATTCTTGGTTTTGAGCATTACTTCTTATAATGTTCGTTTTTGTTTTATTTCCTTCTTAAGATTTAATTTTGGACCAGTAGTCATATTTTTAAGAAATCGGTGTCATTCTAACTGGTCAGGTGTGTTGTTTTTTTAATGATTTGAAGTATGATGTCGCAGTATGTCTGATACTAATTTCAGTATTTTTGAATTTACTCTTACTCGTTTCATTTTTTTTTTTTTTCACGTTTCTGTCTTTATTTTAAGTTTTTAGGAATGTAATGTTCTTATTTTCATATCATAAATTATTAGGATTTAAACTTTGTATTATATTAAGGAGCTAGAATATGTCATTGTTATTATTTTAATTTCATATCGATTATTTTGTCAGATTGTTTATTTTATATTTCCTCATATATTTAATACTAAAATCGCTTATGGTAAAATTTTTCTCCGAAGATATAATTAAATGAAGTATCGAGTGGTTCCTATTTAATAATGGTATTTTTATGGATTATTGGTTTATTTTGTAACTGTTGAACTTGATGTCATTGTCTTCAATGTGGTCTGTCTCTGTATTTATCTTAGTAGTTTTACTAGTCGCTATTATTTTACTGCTCAGTGTATTATTTCATACAGTCATTTATTTTTAATGAGTTATCGACTTACTGTTTAGTTGTGTGCTGAAACAGCAGAATTTAAATTTTTTCTTATCTTATAATCATTTTTTGCATTTTGTTGTATCTTAAAATTAACTGCAATTATTTTTAATTAGTCAGTATATTCTTCAGTAGATAGATTTCCTAGTTTTTTCTTATCGTCGGGAATTATTTTTTAAATTGTATTGCTATGTAAAACCTCTTGCCACCATCATTGGTCGTCGACAACGCCAGCAGTCCCACGTTTTACATATTTCTGTGCTTCATTTTCCTTTCCGATACAATATTTTCGAATCTTGTGTGTCACTTGGATCATGAAGGGCCAATGCCTATTTTTAGACATTTGAACTGCTGTCGAACGATGCATAATTTTGTAGACTAAACGGAGTTTTATCTAATTACGAGTTCGCGAGATTTTCAATCCAAAAATCACCAACATCTATAAATCACTGTTGATCTCTCGGGGAACGAGTATTGGCCCTCCTGACTCAAAGTGCAGATTTATTGGTCCTTTGTTTTAATTTTACGATTCTCGTTGCCACTCACAACCTGTCTTTGTGGAATCAATCAATTTTGTTTCTATATTATAACGTAATTGTTTAGCATGCAGTATTTTTCAGATGGAAACGTTTCAGTATTTCAAATGTGCGCACCACTTTTCATAACCGAAGCCAATAATGTTACTTTCAGCCAACCTTCGAAGCTAGCTTCAATCAAAGAATTGAATATTTCCTGGACACGCTTTTCTGGAGTATCGGTGCTCTTATTTATTCTCTACGACGCTCGATAAACTCGTTTGTCTGTGAATTGAATGCACAATGATAGACTAGAGAGTAAAAATGCGAATGTAATCATGCAAATTAGATGAAATGGTCCAAATTGTGGTGTTCGCAATGTGGAGGAAATTGAGTTTTGAGGGTAAGTTACTAGCAAATAAATGGATTAAAGGCCTGTCATCTCGAAGCTGGTTTTCTGGCCCAAAAGTATTTCATCAGCATGATGTAGACCGTTTGAAATGACTGGCTCCTCTCTGGTAACTTCTTTCGTTCTCCCTCTTCTGGCTATAAACATTTTTTACCCTGCTTGTGATTCAGAAGTTGGATGGCTCGAATATCTTTTTCATCCTCTTCAGAATTAGGCTAAAGTTTTGAACCAAATCAGTGTGATGTTTCTCTATGGTCTGTTCGGTCAAAAGAGGAATAATGGTATTGTTTTTATTTTTTATTACCGAGTAACTGAAAATGCATGACATAAATTCGATTATTTTATGTTGAATTTGTCGAACACAATCGTTGAAATTCTTGTAAAGGTGGCTATGAATGGATGTTCTATTTTGTAATCATTGACGACAGCTAATGGTCTTACTTCTTGGCGGTTTTTCTGTTTTCATTTATTTGCGGGTCGATTAAATCCCTAAATTTTAATAAATGATGAATGTACGAACAACTCCGAACTCGGAATTAATTTACTTATTTTTAGTGAATAATCTTTTACTTTGCAATAAAGTTGTTCGATGATTATGCATTGACTGATATACCCGTGTAACTAATTACTCAATGAATATTCGTGTACTCGCGCTAAAATGGAAAAGAAGTTTTTATTTTTTGTTAGTTTTTCGCTTAACAGATGTCCGATGATTGATAGCTAATTTTATCACTCTTGAGATGTGATCTTAGTTCTTTGGTCTATAATTGCGTGAACGGTTGTCTTGCCTGTTGATGATACTAAGCTGTCATCTACTGCCCTTTAAAAAAAAAAATCTTCAACTTTTAGCTTACCTAAAGCTAATACGAGTGATGTCTAAGCATTGATTGATTGTATTTTGGGGGATATAATAGCAGCCAGTTTTGGGTGATTTTTTTTCTCTTCGTCCAATATAGACAACTTGGAATTCCGTTGCTAAAGTTTTATGCTAAATTATGGCGTATATACTTCTACGAAATTCGACTGAGGCAAGTAGGTACGTTTACAAGAATTTTAACGAGAAAATTTTAAATTCTGGTAATAATTAGAAAACTAGCTTCGTGAAGACAAATCTATTTAAAACTTTGCTCAAGCATTGTTGCGATGTATTTTCACCGCAAACTGCGTTATAATTTATTTATTTATTTTGTTTTGTTTTGTATTATTTGATATTGGTTTTAGCAAACTGATTTAGTTAAAGGAATCACTTAGGTGTACGCACGTATAAGTTTGTCGAAAAAAAATCAATTTTACGGAAGGTTGGTACTCCAATTTGACGTAAATTTAATTTAAGTAATGTTCTTTGTTGTTTTGTCTGTGCATTTGGACTATAATTGGAATGCGCACAATGATAATTTAATCTATATTTTACCTATATAAGGAAAGCTCACAGACATATTTAAGGAAAACGCCCTGCCTATTTCAGCCTTGTCAAATTTGAATTTGCTTGAAAAAAGTTTTTTGTTAAAAATGGATTTCCTGACCAACATTTTAATCTTCAACTTTTTCTCCAATACAAACAGCAAATAGTAGGTCTTTTTTTTGCAGTCTGCTTGCAAGAGAAATTTAAAAAAATTAACAACCTATTACCTTTTGAAAATTCCAATAACACGTCCTTGAAAAAGTAGATTTCGCCTGGAATAGACAGTTTTTTAAATTATGTGTATAGCGGGTTGCATTCTTTATAGATTTAAAAAAATTTGCATTACAAAGAAAATTCCAAAAAGTCATAATTTAAAAACAAATGAGAAGATTTTCCTTACCTTCTAATTTAATTGAGATACACACCTAAAGTATGCTCATGCAAAATTTTGTCTTAATCCATGAAAAATTACGCCTTCCCATTTGTCTACAGAGTTCAACCTGTGCGCTTTCTTTAAATATTTTTGTGTGCTTACCTTGGGCGTTTTTCTGCGCCTTCTTCATACTATGCGCATTTCTGATTTACCGTGCATTTGACAGCTACAGGTTTTCATTAAAGAAGAAAGAAGTGCTGTGGTGCTCAATGTCTGGAGAACACGAACTATTAGTTATATTATTTATTATTGAATATTATTTTATTTTTCTCCTTAAGTATCGTATGTTAAAGCTTATCTTAGTATTGTATAATATTCGTGTAAAATTAATCGTAAGCATTGTAAGGAGATCATATTTGAGGCATTTTTAATTATTCAATTTTTCAAGTTTGATTTAAGGGTTTACGTGATGAAGAATAAAAGTAATACATTTCCCCTTCATTTCAGTTAAATAAAATCTCATTATCCGCTGAATGCTACATAGTGCGAAAATCCTTCCGTCAGGTGGTTCCACTTTTCTGTACATGTATTTTGAATAATATGCTACATTGTTTTCAAAGTTGAAAAATAGAAAAAATTTAAAAGAAAAAAGAACTGCTTTAATCACAAAAAAGTTTTGATTCTCTTTCTTTTTCACTTTTTTAGTAAACATAAACACTTCCCTTAAGTTTTGGTTCTAAACTTCGCTTACAGTCCGCAAATTCTGCCTGGTACTAGACTATATTTGAATGGGATCTGCATGTGTGATTCGATGCGAGAAAAAAGAGCCGATTGCATAAAAATAAATTTTTTTCTAATAGCTTAAATGAAAATGAAAACATTTACAATAAAATATTTTATTAAAACTTGATCTGCTGGAATCGATTCGTGAAAATTTTTTAAAAACTTACTTTGAGTGAGATAATAATTCGTAAATCAAGAATCGAGTTCCTTTTGAACGACTCGTGTCATCTGTTCCCATGAATTTTGTTTTTGTTGAAAATATTCATTCTTTATAATGTTTTACTATTAATTTTTAAAGCAGAAAAACGTACACAAATCATTATTCGAGCTTTATATAAAAATTTTTATAATTGAATTATTCAAAATTCACCCCGTCTGTTCTTTTTCGTTAACGACTAAACTTAATTACACAGAAACCTTTCTTTTTTAATGATTTTTTTTTCGATTTGAAAAATTGTAAGGTGTTTCTTCACCGCTATTGTTTTCAAGTTCGCTGACTTTGAAAGCTTAAATGGCGACCAACAAGTTCTAAAAATTTTTTGGCACCTGAATTACCTAACGAGAATGGAAAAAATAAAAAATAAGCATATCATCTTTGCTTTAGTCTGCAAAAATGATCTCCATTCATAATTTATGCGTTCAGCTGTGTAAAAATTATTTTAATTTTATTGTACTTATTTTAATTATTATTTTAAGAGTATCGAATTGATGGAATATCCAGGAGCTTCAAACTGCAGTGCTACTCCTTCGTTTTTCGTATGCATTGTGAACCAGCGAATTAGCCCCTTGTACTAAATTTAGATATTAGAATTTCTATATCTTGTAAGATCGGAAAATCTGGTGTGAATGAAAATTTGCGAATTTATTTATACCTCGCGGTAATTAATTTTAGTTTAACTCAATGCAAGTTAGGTTAGATTCAGGCTTTGATTCGATTTTATCTTTAATATTTTTTACCCACCCATTATTCTTCGGAGGGATAGTTGCGATTGAGGAGGTGATTGTGAATTAGTCCAGTCAACGAACTCTCAAGGTGTTCTAGAGTGAGAATTTTTGGACGATTTTTTTGACTTCAGGAATTTGTTTGGAGATGTTTGAAGATGAATATATTAAAGTCCTTGAATCTTCGAGGTGTGCTAACTCCAAAGCATTCCGAAGTGTGTACCTTGTTTCGATTTTTTTAAATATCTGGGGAACAGTCTGTTATAAGCCTTAAGTAGTTCAGTACAAACATGTAGTTAATAAAATTTCATACAATAACGTTACCTTACATTTTTTCCACTATCTGTTATAGTTTTTGAGAAATTTGCTCATCAGTATCATACTTCTCTTCAAAAACAAATTTAACTCATGTTTTTTGATAAACATAAACTTGTAACTTCTAAACTTCTGATTTTATGGAAAATTGATAAGAAACAATTTTGTTGACTATTGAATTTTCATTCAGGTGTGTTTATTATTTATTATTTTTAGGCCTGCAACTAAACAGTCGCGAAGGTTGAAAGCTAAAAGCCAAGAATGATTGCTTTTTCAATTGACTTTCAAACTCGGCTCTAAACTAATGAGTTAATAGTTTTCAATTTGGTTTCCAGCAAAAAAAAATATTGTTTCAATTTCCAAAACATTCTGTTTCTGTTCCCATTTCTCAATCCCTGCTTGAAACCTCTAAAATTTCATTTATTATGAAAAAATAGCTATCTCATTAAATAAGAAAAGTATGGCCAAAAATTTGGGTAAAAACATATTTCCTGTTTTTCTAATGGTAGGTATAATTTTAATCGAGTGGGGATAGTTGGCATCACTGAACATTGTGTGAAACCATAGAGTATTAAAAATAATAGAGTATGTATGCCCATCTAAACTATGTTATGAAGAATGGCACCACTTTTGAAGTAGTATCCCCATCCCTATGATACCAAATTCAAATTTGTTCATTTGTATTAGGGCTCATTAACAATGATAAAAATATTTTTTCTCAAATAATTGAATTAAATCAACAAATAAATAAAACTAATAATTCAAAAACCACATCAAACCAAATTTCCTAGATTAAAATGAGATGAAAATTGTATGGTTCCTTAGAAGTGGGGATACTTCAACCTGGTTCACACTTGGCCAGTTTTTATGCTATTAGCCAGGCTATTGAGGTACTATTCTGCTAACAGTTGAATTCACTACATCATTTTAAGTAAACTTAAGTGTGTGGACTTAGTGATGGACCAAGTCCACAGTCTTTTGACTGGGGCCATCCCCAAGAGAGAAGAGGAACATGGTCCACAGAATTAGTATATGATTTGATTACTTAAGTAATTAGTGTTGCTACAATCAATCTAATTTGAAGTAGAACTTGTAACCAAAACATTTTTAAGACACCAAACTGCTATCAAACCTACTACCTTTCCTGAAAATTTCAGCTACTTTTCTCAAAAACGTGATCTAAAAATTTTTTGCAACAAATTTTTCTTCTCCAGATTTTTTGGAAAATACTGAATTAATCTACCCAAATCCTGTATCAAATCTGAGACTAAATGAAAACTATCTCGTAAAAAAACCACTATTTTTGCGAATTTATTTTCTCCACTTTTCTCAGAAACTACTGAACAAGTAAGTACCAAACTCCCGTCAGATATGGGTACTTTATTAGGACTGCTTTTCGTAAAAATTTCAGCCCTGTCTCTTTTGTAGTTTGCTTAAAACTATGAACACAGTTATTACAAAAACGTCTGTTTAATACTAGTTTCTGAAGATGAGCGTTATACTGAGTGGAAAATTTCTCATAAACTAGGAGTGGTGAGGAGAAAATGTGTGGTAACGTTATTATAGACAATTTCATCATCAAACGTTTCACAACGTATTTGCAAAAAACTGAAACAAGGTATACGTTTTGGAATGCCCTGAAGTTAATTCACCTCGGAAATTCGGGAACTTTTAGCACATTTATTTCCAAACACCAACAAACAAATCCACCCCTTCAAAAAAAAAATTTAAAAAAAAATGGTTCAAAATATTTTCTTCTAGAAACCATTAATTTTTTGACTGGACTAAATATTAATAATCCAATAGCAGAGCCGCACTTATCGAGCGAACAGGTGTTCTGATACTTTTGCAAATACAGTTATTTTGAACATTACAGCGGGAACTTGGTACTAGTATATTATTGCTGCGTACCGTTTTCCTGCAGCTGCTAGTCGACCACTGTTGCTACGAGAGTGTATTTACCACACTTCATCTCGTTTGCTTTCAGTGTGTTTGCTCTCTCAAGTTGTATACTTAGGGTATCCACCCGTAATGGATCCGAGTTCTCGCTGAGATTTTGTGGGTTTGACTCAATAAATGAGAATTAAGATGGGAATTTCATAAAAACTTGCTTTTTCAATCTCAAAAAAATAAATAAAGAAAGGAGAAAAGAAGTAACTCGTTAAAATATATCTTTTAATATGTGGAACTAATTCTTTAAATTTCATCCAAAAAGGTTTTGTTAGTTGCCAAGAAACTCTGTGCTCACGTCATCTCGTGTGTTCTACGAGTGTTCACTCTCTCAGGTTATATGGTAAGGGCATTATCTAGTAATGGGCCCGAGCCTGGCAACAGTGCTGCGAGTTTGACCTCACAGATGAGAATTAAGTTTTTGAACTCCATAAAAATCTACTTTTCCACTCGCAATAGAAAGTAGCTTGTTGATGTATTATTGTTTAATATATCGGATAAATTCACTGAATTTTATTCAAATAGGTTTTGCCTGTTGTCAATAAACTGTATCCCAAGTGTCAAAAAAATAAAATAATAAAAAGTCGTAATCGGTATAATAAAATTCAATCCCAATTTTTGTACATTTACCCACGATTTTTGCAACATTCATAATATTTTGATTTAAAAAAAAAAAAAATGCTGTATAACTTCACAATTTTTCAGCTATATTTGAGCTACAAAGCTGGTTTTGGTACCATTTAGAAAGAAGAGAAAATTTTTTCAAATTCTACCAAAAATTATTTTTTTATCGTTTTTAGTTTTTAAGAAATGACCGATAAAAAAATACAATTCAATCAACAATTTATCAAGCTTTCATGGGCTACATATTTGTGTTAAAATATCGAAATTCATTCAGTAGTTTCGAAGAAAGGGGTTCTCAATGTTTTGTAAACTCACCATGTTGTCATCACGATAACATCCATAAATTAAAAGATGTTGGCTTGAAATTTTTATGGTAGTTGGAGACTATTAAAAACTGGTTTGGTATCGAATTTGAACAAAATAGGTTGATTAGTTTTCAAATGGTAGCCATTACAAAATTTGACATCAGAAAAATTCACACATACCACGGTTGATGAGTGGAAGAGATATTTTGTGGTTTATTTTTGAAAAACTATTGACGATAAAAAAAAATAATTCAAGTTTGTATTTCAGAAAATTTTTTCCTCTTTCGAACAGTAACAATTCCAGCTTTCTGTCTCCAATATTCCCTGAAGAATTTTGAGATGAATGAGGGAAGTTTTTTTTCAAAATTTAAATGTTGAGTATGTAACGAAAATTGCGGATAAATTTCCAAAAGTGGGATTCCAATGGGTAAGAAACTGTGCCGTTCGATGAAATCCTCATAAGGGGGCGAGTTCAATTCTCCTCAGTTCCTTAAATATTTTTATGTTAAGATTACATTCTTTTGTAATTTTTTACTACTGTGCAGCACATTGTACATCTTCATTCTCACTATCACTTAAATCCTCATTAAAATAGGCAAAGTAGCCGTATGTGTCCACTGTTCCTCTTCTCACTACCTCTAATGTATCGTGAATTTTAATCATAAACTTCTTGGTTAAGTGGTAACTTGTACCTATTTTCTGTCCAACTGCGAACGAAACAGATTAAAGCTAGTCTTATAATAAATCACTGGAGAATTTTATTTTCTTACCCCTTCAGTTTTATTTGTGGCAAGTTTGTACTCGTTTATTTTAGCTGCTCAAAATATCAGTTTCACAAAGTATTTAACATAACCACTGAAAACGCTCCGATCGTGATTGCTGAGTTTAATTATGTGTGTTCGAGTGAGGTTTCGATTCGCACAATGTTTGACACCCAGAAAAGCGTGTTTAAAAAATTAAATCTTTTTTTAACGTAATTATTCATCACTATTCGTCGAGTAGTTTTCGGGGGAAAAAGATGTAAAATTTGGTTTCTTCACCTTGTGAAAAGTACTATTCAGCTTTTCTAGCAGCGAAAATTCCTGCAATTTCAAATGTTATCCATCTCAGAAATTTCAAATGAACTTCGTCCTCGATCCTGCGTGTTTCCGGTCTTACAAGATTTGAATCCATCGCCGAGGACCCGTACATAGTTTTTCAAATAGTTTTTTTTTCTCGCTTTTTCCACCCACATCAGTGCCTCTTTGGAGACGATAAATCATAATTACGATATTTTCTTCGTGTTTAGGCGTGCAGAGGCAAGTTCCAAGAAGAATGGAGCTACGGATCAGGCTGCTCCAGCGACGACGGTCCCGTATTCGCCGTCTGCGGCGCCAAATTACTATCAGACTGGACCAACCACCACATACCAAACCTATCCACAGGGTTATGTGGCAGCACCCCAGTATCCGCAAACAAACATGTATGCGCAGGGTGACCCTAGTTATGGTTACCAAAATTGGGCGTCGTACGGTGCCGCCTATAATCAGACGTGGACAGCAGGAAGCACGCCGCAAGCTGGAGCCACTGGTGGCTACAATTATATGTACTAAATTTGTTTGAAACTGTGCTTTTTTTCTAGCTTTTTTTTTTTCTTAAATTTGAATAGATTTTTGTTTCATGATTGGTAGTTTTGAAGATTTACGCGTTCGTCTTTTTTGATTTGTATTTTTACATTATAAATTTTCACTATCCCGTGTATGTTTTGTTTAATAATTTAGTATTTGTGAAATTTTTCGTTTGAAAGAATTATTCATTCTTTATAAATATAGCAGGTAAAATTATGGTATAATATGGTGTTTAATTATCTGTAATTTTCCAACTTTTTTTTTATTCATATTCTGTATCTTCCATTGTTGCGTAGACTCTACGCAGGTGTATATTCAGAAACATCACTGGAAAAGGTAAAAGTTCCACACAATGTGACTTTACATTTACCCTTCTTCGTAAACACAAATTGAATGGGATTGAAGATTTCATCTTAGTAGTCAAACTGTACACAGGAATGCTAAGATCAATCAGAAAGATTGTAGAGTCGTGAAAAAATTCGTAAAATTTAGTGATGTATAATTTTAATTTATTAAAACATGGAAATTACTCTAAAATATTCGTGATAAAATGATTTCCATCAAAAATTTGATTATTATTTACTAATTGTTGTTATTGCTTTGTTGGGGAATTATTTTCCTGGTCGTCAGAGTTGAGGAAACAATTAGTTTGCCTATACTCTTCTCACCAAGAAGTGTGTGACATCATAAAACATATTCACACTTGTCTACTCGAATTATGATGTTTATTTACCTACAAAATGAGGCTTATCATAATATAACAATGTGTATCCATATCTTTTCCTCTCTCCCTATTTTTCCTGGTCTCTAGACTTGGGAAAAAAATTAATCTGCCTATACACTACGCTAAGAAATGTGTGACATCATAAACTATATCCACACGTGTCTCTTTACCCTACAGAATGAAGCTTATCATTGTATAACAATGTACACCCCCAACTTTTCCTCTCTTCCCAACCAACGGCCTCATTTATATGTGATTCTGATGTCATGCACTTCTTAGTGTGAACAGAGTATAGTAAAAAAAAGTATGCTTCATTCAATGTGAAGCCCAGTTTAATAACTGCCAGGTCTTCACCTTAATACGATCCCGTTTAAAAACAATTATCATTTTCAAAATCGAAACAAAAATAAATTTTTTGAAAATACCTATTTAAATGTAATAAAAGACATATGTGAAACACAAAATGGCACCAATTTTAGTATCAAAATATCCATTATTGCTAAGGTACTGACAATTTTCAATCTCATTTTTATCTATACTATTCGTGTTGATTGTGATTCCTAAATTAATAAGTATATTTATTTATTCATTCATTTAATTAAATTATTTGAAAAAAAGTTCATGATTATTACCCGGGGGCCTGAATGAGGAGCAAGGAAATTGGAATTTGGCACCAGAGGATTGGGGACAAATAGCTTCTAAAGCAGGGATTGAGAAATAATGTTTTTTTATTTTGTTTCCCTTAGTTGAGTTTCTAAAATTTACCAGGTTAGTTATTTTTTGTTTCTGTTTCGATCATTTTGGTTCCTATTTCCATTACGTTTCCTGATTTTACCAAAAATTTTTCATTCAGTTTCTGTTTCAGATTCGATTTTAGTTCCCATTAAAAAAAAATTTTTTTTCTTAATATAAAATTTTCCTAACCTCGTTCAAATATTGATAAATCGATATTTTTTCAATATTTTCCTAAAAATATCGATTCTTTTTCTCCCACATCAAAAATTAATTAGGTAAAAAACAAATGAAAACGATTCATCATTTAGTTTCCATTATTGATCTTGAAACCAGAAATGGAAAAAAACTGAAAAGCAAAAAGTTTTTAAATTTGGAAAAGTTGAAATTCGGATACCATTTCTGTTTCCATTTAAAAAAATTTTACCTCATTTACAATTTTCCAAATCTTGTTCAAAGAGGTATCAATGTATCGATATTTTTTCGATATTTTTTCAAATTTCTTATCCCATATCAAAAATTAATCGGGTGAGAAATAGAAATAGAAATAATTCATCATTTGGTTTCCATTACATTTCCATTATTAGTCTTGAAACTAGAGTTTGAAAGCAAAGGATAAAGCTTTATGTTTATAAAAACTTTCTTTGTTTACCCTTCACTGGTAGAAATTTTCAGACTAATATTTTTCAGTTTTCAAAATTATAAATTTTCTCTAAGTTAATTTCGTAAAAATTTCAAAAAGTTATGAAAAAGCTAAAAGTTGAAAGCTTTATGTGAAAAGCCAGAAGTGAAAGCTTTATGTTTAAGGTTGAAAGCTAAAAGCCAAGAATGATTGCTTTTTCAATTGACTTTCAAACTCGGCTCTAAACTAATGAGTTAATAGTTTTCAATTTGGTTTCCAGCAAAAAAAAATATTGTTTCAATTTCTAAAACATTCTGTTTCTGTTCCCATTTCTCAATCCCTGCTTGAAACCTCTAAAATTTCATTTATTATGAAAAAATAGCTATCTCATTAAATAAGAAAAGTATGGCCAAAAATTTGGGTAAAAACATATTTCCTGTTTTTCTAGTGGTAGGTATAATTTTAATCGAGTGGGGATAGTTGGCATCACTGAACATTGTGTGAAACCATAGAGTATTAAAAATAATAGAGTATGTATGCCCATCTAAACTATGTTATGAAGAATGGCACCACTTTTGAAGTAGTATCCCCATTCCTATGATACCAAATTCAAATTTGTTCATTTGTATTAGGGCTCATTAACAATGATAAAAATATTTTTTCTTAAATAATTGAATTAAATCAACAAATAAATAAAACTAATGATTCAAAAACCACATCAAACCAAATTTCCTAGATTAAAATGAGATGAAAATTGTGTTGATACGAAATCCCACCTTCTCTCTTTCTTCATCATCATCATCACGTCATTCTATATATATATGTCATATGTACACTTTCATCAGTAAGTGCTCCCCTACCATTCTCGATCCGCTATCGCTGTTGCTTCGCCATTTCGTACTTATTCATATTTTATTTCCAAATGTAATTTTAGTCTGCTAACAAATTCTGTCGTGAATACTTCTCTCTTACTCTTTTTTGTTCCTCGTCATCACCGCCTCACATCATGGTAGCTATCGCTGCGGTTGAATTGTAAGAGAAGAAAAATATTAAAAGTATGAAAATAGCAGACTGATTTTTTTGAAATTGATTCATTGTTGTGTTGAAATTTATATTATTTTGAAGTGAAAAATACACTAAAAATACGTTTAAATCGAGAATATTAAAACTCGAATTTTTTATTTTTACAATTTTTTTTCGAAGTCGAAAAAAAATAAAAACGTAACCAAAAACGAGTTCCTGATCCAATAACGGCAGACCCTGGAAGTCAACGAACTACAATCCAGAAAGGACCACCAACGATACAGAGGACCAACCGAAGAAATCTTCCACTCCCGTCTTCAGGAAATCCTTCAGAGATCTCAACTATGAAGACCACAAATTTTTGGGCCAACCTTCTACAAAATTCAGCGGAGACAACGACGGTGATATTTGGAGTCAACAAACGCAAAATTCACACAACAACGGATCAACCAAGAAAAGAAAATTTTTGTAAGGTAATATAGATATAGTTAAATTATTTTTTACGTATTTTTTTTGAATAGCAAATTTGAGGTGGAGATATAAATTTTTTTTTCCTTCCCATTTAATATTATATGTCAAATTTAGTAAACGTATTGGAAAGCAAAATAGGTGAATACAGTATAGAGAAAGAGGAATTGCAAGAATTATTGAAAAAGTTCGAAGGGGAAAAAGTTGTAGATTTGAAACTAGAGAAATATAATCTTCCATATTACACGTATTTTACAGGTGAAATAATATTAGAGTCCTTCACAATCGATATCTCAGGTAGAATAGAGGAAATAAGTTCATTTAAATATATTAAAATAACTGATTCAACACCAAACTACTTTTCCAATAGAATATATAGTTCGTTAGAATCAGAAAAGAAATTCGTAAATAGATTCTTAAAATAATAATAATAAAACTTAAAAACATTTAGAAAAACTGGATAAAAAAGAAAAAGTGCCAGAAAATAAAAATATTGAATCTGAAAAATACCAAATAGTAGAAAAGATCGACAGAGAAAAAGTTGAAAGTAAAAAATTTATACCCATTACGAATACTGAGAATAATCTATTAGGATATAAAAAAATCGAAGAAAGTATGTCGAGTGTTAATGAAATTAAACCGATTCAAGCCCCATTGGTAAAAGTGTTTAATGGAAAATATTATTTAGACTGGAGACGTATGATTATTTCGGCAATCAGAGGTGCTGGTTACTATGATATTTTTGGAGAACACGAATTTTTAGAATCTTATATATCCCATATTGATGATTTAAATTTTAGGCCCAATAAGGAAATGATTAATTATTGTAAAATGCAAGACAATGCCAAAGCATTTGTCTTAGAAAGAGTTTCGAATGATATCACAAAACAAATAAGAGATTGCAACACAGCCATAATGATGTTAAAAAAATTAGATAATATATACGGTACAAAAACATCAGTAACGGCAAACATGGCTAAATCAAAATGGATAGAATTCAGATTTCAACCTGGGGGAAATATGAGAGGCTTTCTAAAAAAATGGGACGAACTTGTTACAGATGTAAGAGACAGTGGAAAGGAAGTAAAAGAAGAGGAAGAATTAGAGTATTTACAACTTGCACTATGTTATGAACAGGCATTAGCCAAAATGCAATTTGAAAATTTATCCCACAACGAACGTAATATCGATAATTTTAAAAGGATTCTACGGGAAGATGCTGATCAAAAATTTAGGGATCAGACATTAAAGAAACAAAATAATAATAATCATAATAATAATTCCAATAATTATCGTAATAATGGATATGGCAATAATAATAATAATTATAGAGGTCGTAATAATAATTATCGAGGAAGGAACAATTACAGAGGTAATAATTATAGTAGCTACAGAGGCAACAATCGAAATTATGGTGCGAATAATAATGTAAATGGGAATGAACAAAATCCACAAAACAATAGTAACAATAATAATTCGAATAATAATGGAAATGGAAACTATAGGGGGAATAATTATCGAAACAATGGGAATTACCGTGGAAATAATTATAGAGGTAATAATAGAAATAACAACCAAAACAACCCCAAATGTTATAAATGTGGTCAAAATGGGCATATAGCCCAAAACTGTAATAATAATAATACTCAACAAAATAGTAATAATAATAATACGAATACAAATCAAAATAATTATCCACCAAAATCAACCCAAAATAATAATACTGCCTCGAACAAAAAAGAAAATCCAGAACAACAAGTAAAAATGTCTTGTATGGTCAGAAAACATGTAGATAATTCGAATGAATGGTTATTAAATAAATTAATTAAAAAAAATGAAATAAATGAAGATTATATTCAGTTAAAACATAAGGCAATTTTGGATGGAGCTGCTGAATGGAACCTAACAGCTGACTTAAATAAATTGAGTAATATTAAAAAATTTGTCACCCCTGTAAAACTTCAATGTGCGGGCAAAAACGCTTTCTTGTATGCCACCCATACTGGTCAAATGACAATCAAAGTTGAAAATTACAACAAAATACAATCATTAATTCAATTGAATGATGTGCACTACGTACCCGATTTAAATACAGACATAATTAGTGCTATAAAAATTACGAATACGGGTACAGTAAATATTGATCAGCAAAAAGACTGTGCTAATATATATTTTATAGAAAATGGAGAAACTCTAATAACCGCCCCAAAGGAAAATGGAATATTTTATATCCATTACAATATTCAAAATAAAAATATTCCAAAAACAGAAAATGAAGAATACATTAATAAAGAGTTAGAAAGCACTACCCAAATATGTCCAGTAACCCAAGAAAATGGGGATGAATGGGAGGATTTTACAATTGAGTTAGAAATACAGGAAGAAGACGAAAACCAAAATAATAATAATAATAATAATGAAGATTCATTTGAGGAGGGTGAAAATAATAATGGTATTGTCAATGAAGAAAATATACCAAATGATGAGAAATCAAATATCAATGATAATACTGATGGTATAAATGATACTTCAAATAATAATAATATGATTAATAAAAAAATGATTATACATAGAAGGCTGGGTCACCTAAATGCACGCTACATCCAAAAATTGAAAAACTTATCTGTTGGAATTCCAGAAAATATGAATTTTAGAGACGATGATTTTAAAAACTGCCAAGTATGTTGCATAGCAAACAATACGAGATTAGGGCATAATGGCATGAGGACAAAACCAACCAGAAAACTAGAAATAACATCTTCCGACATCATGGGTCCTTTTACACCATCGATTGCAAATCAAAAATACATTTTAACCTTCATCGATCATTATACAAAATACACATTTGTCATGCCCATAATAACAAAAAATCAAGTTGCAACTGAATTTAGAAACATAATAGCATCCATGAAGAATAAATTCCCAAATTTCCCTATTGGAACTATCAGATGTGACAACGCAAAAGAGTACACGGATGCAAAAATAGTAAGTTATTGTCAGGAAAATGGAATAACAATGGATTACGTAGTTCCTTATTCTCCGGAATTGAATGGTGTAGCCGAAAGGCAAAACCAGACACTCATGAGAAGAGTAAGGGCTATGCTCATTGATGCCAACCTGGACATTAAATACTGGTCATATGCAATTGTCACATCAGCATATTTACTAAATCGGTCACCAACCAAAGCAAATGCAGATTTCAAAACCCCGTATGAACTATTTTATAGCATGAAACCCAACTTAAAAAATCTAAAAGTATTTGGTTCCTTAACATATCGTCACATCCCTTTTGAAGTGCGAAAACAAAATGCAACAAAAGCAAAGTCAAAATCTAAAAACAAAATTGATCCAAAGCTGGCACCGAGAGCTGAAAAAAGTATAATGATGGGATATACTAATACTGGATATTGTTTGAGAGACCCCTTTGAAACAAAATTGTATATTGCATGCGACGTACGTGTAGATGAGTCTCAAAATATAAAATCTTTGGAAACATCCAACAGAAAATTAATAATCAAACCAGCGAATTATGAACAAGACTTAGGAATTATAAACCCAAAAATAATGAATATTAATGTGAACTATAATAAAACATACATTGAAGATTGCGTCCCAAAGAACTTTAATGAAATTAATACTAATCCCTTTAGGAAAGAATGGGTAAATGCAATAAATGATGAATATAACTCGTTAAATGACATGAATGTATGGGAAATCGTGGATTATGATAGGCAAAAATTAATTGATACTAGGTGGATATTTACAATTAAATACGATGAATACGGAAATCCTAAACCCAAGGCCAGATTAGTGGCAAGAGGATTTAAAGATAGGACTGAATACAGTATTACAGAAACACATGGACCCGTTGCATCAATTAGTACAATTAGATGGTTGCTCTCTGTAGTTAATAAATTAAAATTAATTCTTGTGCAATATGATGTCAAGACGGCGTATTTAAATTCTCCCATAATAAAACCTATTTACGTAAAAAGACCCGAGGGAATAAATATTAATTCGAATCAAGTTCTTGAACTGAAAAAATCAATATATGGACTAAAAACGTCAAGTAAATCTTGGTACGATTTGCTTGACTATAAAATTAAAGAAATGGGTTTTGAAAGAACAAAAGCGGATAGATGCCTATATCAAATGAACAATGAAAACGAAAAAACATATTTTTTAAGCTATGTAGATGATATTCTGATAGCTTCAAACTCACAAATAGCAATTACAAGAATTAACGAACAATTAGAAAAATCTTTTACCATTACAATCATTAATAATCCAAAATTTTTCGTAGGGTTGGAAATAGAAAGAAACATTGAGAATAAAACAATAGTCCTATCCCAAAATAAACACATTGAAAAAATGATTAAAAAATTTGGCATTTCGGAAATCAAAAAGACAAATACCCCAATGGAAACTGCCCTTAAAATAGAAAAAGTTGAAAATGGAAGGGATGACACTGAATATAGATCGATGATTGGTGGATTATTATATTTAGCCAGGCTAATCAGACCTGATATATTATTTCCTGTAAACTTTTTTTCACACTACCAAAATAATTCGAATGATACTCTAAAAAATTACGTAAGAAGAATATTTAGGTATGTTAGCTCTACAAAAAATTATAATATAATGTACAAATCCGAGGGAGATGGAATACAGGCATATATTGACGCCTCATATGCCCCTCAAGTAGACGAAAATATTATCGAGTTAAATAATTTACAGAAAGGAAAATCAATCACTGGTTCTATGATTTTTGCAAACGGAGATTTGATAGAGTGGAATTGTTCCAAACAAACAATCCACGCTTCATCTAGTACCGCTGCAGAAATTATAGCTGTTTTTGATACACTTGATATAATTAAAGTAATTCAATATATGAATTTTGAAATTTTTGGGGAAAAAATAGTCGTAGACATAATGGAGGATAATATATCAACCCAGAAAATATGCTCTGGGGGCAGTCAGAAGAAATCGCGGGCCCTCATGATAAAATGTTACTCAATATTAGAAGCCATGGAAGAAAAAATAATCCATTTCAGATCCGTTAATTCCGAAAATCAGCTTGCAGATTTACTTACGAAATCTTTGGATAGAACGAAATTGGAAAACATAATTGTAAAAGTGCTAGAAAATACGAATCTATTCGCATAATATTAAATACATTTATTTCATGAAAAATACCCGTCCAAAAAAAGTCAAGTCATACCAAGTAAAAATCCTAAAGTCGAAACTTGAAGCATATTGTACAAGAAATAATACTCTTACATTGTTCATAAATAATAATAATGAAATATTCACTCGAAAATACTTGTCGGAAATAAATAGCCGATTCTTCAGAAAATTTAACAATGAAAACGGAATTAAAATCGAGCAAGCCAAAACCCTACAAACGTTAATAATAGAAATAGCATACAACTTTTGACAAGCGTGAGAGAAATACACGAAAAAATTCCCACACAAAGGTATGAAAGGAAAATCTGAACAATATACGATAGATAAAAACTCATTACATGACCTCAATAAAGATAAACCTAATAGCTTGCCTTATCCAAAAATAAACATGTCAAGTGCCACCTCAAATACAAAAGAAATACGTAAAAGATAAAGCTAACGGACATCATATATTATCGCTTCATACTATTACATGTTAAGTACAGATAACAATTGTCAAACGTAACGTTTTCGATAAACGATCGTGTACCTCGGAAATCCTTTGTTAATTTTATTTCCTTGTGATTATTTTTTTTCTTTTCGTCTATCATATACTCGTAAATGTTCGAGAATATTTTCGAGCACACTTCCTAATTTATCATGTATTAGTCATTTATGTATACGAAAATTTTTTGCATGTTACCAATTTTTATAATATTTTTTTTACCTTTCACATATACTATTTTTATACCATATATTAATATTGAATATTCTATGCATGTTACCATATTTATTTACTTACTTATTTATTTATTTTACTCAATTATTTTTTTATTATTTTCGAAGCACAGCACAGCAAAATTTTTTTTGGGGAATCAAAGTTACCATAATAATATTCAAATAATACGATGTCAATATTTTTTTTTTTTTTTTTATTATGCATATATAATTTTTTGTACTTAATTTTTTTTTAATAATAATAATTCGTTCACTTTCAGCGTACAACATGATGAAGAATTCGAACGGTAAAATTTCAGGGGGGTGTTGATACAAAATCCCACCTTCTCTCTTTCTTCATCATCATCATCATGTCATTCTATATATATATGTCATACGTACACTCTCGTCAGTAAGTGCTTCCCCTACCATTCTCGATCCGCTATCGCTGTTGCTTCGCCATTTCGTACTTATTCATATTTTATTTCCAAATGTAATTTTAGTCTGCTAATAAATTCTGTCGTGAATACTTCTCTCTTACTCTTTTTTGTTCCTCGTCATCACCGCCTCACATCAAATTGTATGGTTCCTTAGAAGTGGGGATACTTCAACCTGGTTCACACTTGGCCAGTTTTTATGCTATTAGCCAGGCTATTGAGGTACTATTCTGCTAACAGTTGAATTCACTACATCATTTTAAGTAAACTTAAGTGTGTGGACTTAGTGATGGACCAAGTCCACAGTCTTTTGACTGGGGCCATCCCCAAGAGAGAAGAGGAACATGGTTCACAGAATTAGTATATGATTTGATTACTTAAGTAATTAGTGTTGCTACAATCAATCTAATTTGAAGTAGAACTTGTAACCAAAACATTTTTAGGGTTATTAATTACTGGGAACCAATAAAAATCTATATATTGGTTAGTGGTTATTAGTTAAAAATGTATTTATTTGGTTACTGGTTATTTGTTCTGGTTAATGGAAACAACTTTTCTGCTTATTACTTATTAGTTGAAGCTAAATTTATGGTAAAAAAGCAAAAAAATTTTTCTTCTAGTCAAATAATCAATAATTTATGATTTTCCTGGAAATAACTGGTAATTTTTGAGAAAAATAATGGTTTAACATTTCATAGAATTTAGTTATTGGTTATTGGTTATGTGAAAATTTTTTTTGTTTTTGTTATCAGTTCTCAAATCAATGTTGTCAGTTTGTTTAGACTTTTAGTGGTTATTGTTTGGGTTATGGTTGTAGTTACATGTCCTAACTTGAAGATCTAAAGATCTAAATTATATGAAAAATAACGATCTAGATCTCAAAATTAAATCATTATTTAGAAGTGATCTAATGATCTAAGATCACAAAGTTTTGATCTATTGAGACCTGTTTGATATGAAACAATATATAGCATATGACGTAAGAATAGATGAAACTGTGAATGTTAAATCTCTAGAGGTACTAGACAAACCACTAAGATTAAAACTGTCAGAATATATCAATGATCTGAATATTATCGAACCTATAGTAATGAATATTAATAAAAATTATAATAACAGTTCATTGAGAATTGTGTACCCCAAGTATTTAATGCTGCTTGTACCAAATAGTTAAACCGTTGATAAGTAGGGTTTAACTTTATTTTACAATGCATCTTATCTGATAAATCTAGTTTATCTCACAGTTGAAAGTTGGTACAACCAGACATTACTGAAATAAATACTAATCCATTTAGAGACCAATGGTTAAAGGCTATAAATGATGAATTTAATTCTTTAGAAGATATGAAAGTATGGACACCAGTCGATTATAATAAACAAAAAATAATAGATACAAGATGGTTATTCACAATTAAATTTGATGAATTTGGAAATCCTAAACCCAAAGCCAACCTAGTGGCAAGGGGTTTCAAGAACAAAACTGAATTTAATATAGCTGAAACCCATGGACCTATTGCTCCAATATCTACTATAAGATTACTATCAATCGTTAACAAATATAAATTATTTTTAGTGCAGTATGATGTAAAATCTGCGGATCTAAATTCTGCTATAATTAAACTAATTTTTGTAAGAAGACCTTAAGGTATCAAGATGCAGTCAAATCAGGTATTAGAATTAAAGAAATCAATATATATAGACTTGAAACTTCAAGTAAATTGTGGTAAAATGTTTTAGATTCTTGTATAAAACAAATGGGTTTTTCAAAACTTAAATCTGATAAATGCTTGCACTTTAAAAAATATGAAAAATTGGTAATATACTCCTTAACGTATGTGGACAAATTATTGATTGCTTCAAATAACTAATTGTAGATTACAAAAACAAATGAACAATTACAAAAAATATTTACCCTCACTATAATTAATAATCCAAGATTTTTTGTAGGATTTGAAATACAAAAAAATGGTGGAGAACAAACGATTAAATTAACAAAACATAAACACATAGCAAAAATGTTGAAAAAATGTAGCATGATCAATACCAATAGAAACAAATTTAAAAATAGACAAAATTTCAGATGGAAAAGATGATACAGAATTTAAATCTATGATCGGAGCATTACTATATTTAGCTAGATTAACAAGACCCGATATCCAATTTGCTGTTAATTTATTTTCCCACTTTCAGAATTCATTGAATCAAACAATTAAAAATTATGTTCCTTGATTATACAAATATACAAACTCAACAAAACAATATTCCCTCACTTATAATTCAAAAAGTGAAGGTATACAAGCTTTCTAGATGCTTCATATGCCCCACAGGTTGATGATGGAGGTATTAATAACTTATTCATAATTTGGATAAAGGAAAGTCGATCTTGGGAAATATTATATATCAATGGGGATTTAACTTACTGGAAATGTGCAAAGAAAACTATTCATGCTTCATCGAGCACTGCTTCAGAAATTATGGCCATATTTTTGATAGCTTGGACAATATAAAAGTATTTCACAGTTTACTGAAGGAAGTCTTTAACAAAAAAATTACAGTAGATGTAATGAAAGACAACCTTTCTATGCAACAAATATGTTCAAAAAAATCTCGTACTCTCATGATTGAATGTTACTCACTTTAGAAGCACTTGAAGCCAAAATAATTAATTTTTGATCTGTCAATTCAGACGATCAGTCTCAGCTGATATCTTGACAAAATCATTAGATCGAACAAAACTTGAAAATATAGTATCAAAAATTCTAGAAGGCACAGTATTTTACACATAAAAATAATATCGTATATTCCCAACTAAAAATAATTTGCTAGTGACGCATAATTGCAGATTTGTCAACTGCAGCCAAGCTTATTGCACTTCATGATGTATTAGACATCACTATAGTTTGGATGTTGGTGGAAAATATTTTTTTGGTGACCAAACCAGTGAAAGCATTTGAGGACAATAATGCAGCATCTCACATTGCATCTGGTGGCAGCCAAACACATTCCAGATCTCTAATCATTAAGTATTAAGCTTTGTAGGAGGTTTTTCAACAAACAGTCATTTATTTCAATGATGTATGTTCTACTGATCAATTAGCCAACATTTCTATGAAAAGTCTTGATCAGAAAATGTTCAAAGTTTAATTTCATGGATACTCCTCATAAATCAACTTTTGGGATAATTTTTTTTTAATTTGTCTTAACTGACAATGAACCTGTTTAAATTTCTGATGTTTTGGGTTTGAACTGTGAATGGGTGACGGTTTTTTAATGCCTATTGTAAAAATTGTGGTTCAAAAATTCGTTTCACCATTTCACCTCATCTTTATTTCAACAGGTTCCCAATAGCTGCTCTCCCTTTCTTATTGGTATCCAGTATTCCAATAAACTCCATTGATTCCAACAACAGTCTGCATCCTATATTACATAAATATCCATATTATATAATTACTTTTAGACAATGAACAGATACTGATTCTCCCTGACTGTGCCACAATTTATTCATGTATTTGACGATATACATGTTTTGTACGAAATATATACTATTCTATTTAACATATTTCTAATCCCCATCATATATGTTATATGTCCACCATTTGACTTCTTGAAATTAATTTTTTTTACCTATATATTATTTTTGTTAAACATTTTTTGTAACCACTATCAGTTATTTGCATGGTTTTAGCATTTCATGCTTTACTTTTTTAATTCCTCCTTTTGCAATTTTTTTTACACTTTGCAGCGGCAAATTTAAGTCTCTCAACGCCCCAAGCTGTAGAAAATTTGCCAAAGCTGACATTCCTTTTTTGAGAAAAAAAATGCAGTTATGATAAGTAAGGTATTGTTGCGTTTAGGTATCATTTTTTTTAACTCAAAAATTTTCCACCCGAAGCTGCAGCTTCATCAGCCTGTGTGTAAATCCACCACTGACGCTTTGGTAACATTATTATACACTTGGTTGTGAGGAATGGCAATTTAATCACTTACTCATTAATATATCTGCCTCAATCAAGTTCATCCAAAATAGACTCCATTTTGGCCAACAATTCCAAATTGATGGTTTCCTGCTTGAGCTGCTCTTTAATGGTTCCCTTCAGATGGGTCATACTGAGCATTTGATATCTGTGCTCTTTGCTAAGCACCTTAACAATCAATCTGTGCTTTTCAAAATGTAATATAATGAAGTCACAAGCCACTACCTAGCCTTCTGAAAATGAAGCAAGAACTCTAACATTTGGGTTTGACTTTGAAGATACAGGTGAGAATATAACTACATAAAAATATTTCAAGATGAAATTAATGCCAATTTTCAAATCAAGCTAACAAAAAGCTATAATTTAATGAAAAATACAATTTATGAATTTTTTTGCATCGTATATATTGAATTCATCACTCCTTTCCAATTTTCATTTGATTTTAATCTCCTACAAAAAGTTATGTGACCTCAGTTTTCTTATCCTGTAGATATAGCAACTGACATGACTTGTATCATTTAGATTCGAGGATTTGTGTAAGTTGAAATAACATTTATTGCCTCCAGTTTTTCCGATGGTTCTGTTCTGCAACTTCAAACATCAATTAATATTTAATTTGATTTTATAAAAAATCATTGCCAAAATATTATGACTGTCTGTGTAATCAACTAATGGAAATACTAAGTCACTGTTGAACATACTCTAATAAAAAGATGATAAAAATAATGTTGTCATAAAAGATGGGTCCTAAGAAAATGCTCAGTACTGAAGCTCTTGTGAATTGCAGAGGGGTTTGGGATACAATTCACACACAACCTCACTCCAATACTTTATTCATTTACATATAGATACAAACTGAACATAAAATAGACATATATTTTCATGCTACCTTATTGGCAGCACTGACTTCCTTGTTGTAAGAAATCTTGCTTGATAAATTTAATATTCTGGTTGACTTTGTCATTTGCTTTTCTACTTTTGCTGAATAATATATATGATGACTTAAAACATTATTTCTATGCTAACGAATTTCATCCTTCAAACCCCAAAAATACGTGTAAAGGTGGATTTTACATTTGACGTTAAAGTACAAGCTGCACCTTGTAAAAAGAGTTCAACTATATGGACAAACGAATAATCAACCCTGTAAAAATGCCTAAAAACAATGAAATTGAGACAATTTTTTTTTTTGTTTACTATCTCAGCTTCTGAGGGCTCAAAATCATTGTTCTTTGTCTCAGTTTATTCCTTAGTCTCTTATTTAATTTAGGTATGTCCAATAAAAAGCCAAATTTTCTTTAAAGAGAATAAAGAAGAAGTATTTGAAGCAAATTTTAAGACTGCTATATACTTGCTATTGTGAAATTTTGAAGTCTCAGGAGCTGGAAACAAATGATGAAACCATGATGATGAGAATGAACAAACCAGAATTAAATGAAACCCCGTTAAATCAGAATTAAAACACACAAAGAAAACTAAAGGCATAAAAAAAACTCATTATGTTGCACACAAGAAAGATGGTAATATGAGGATCAAAAGATGATAGATGACTGATAAGTACATCTTAGTCACAAAATACTAAGTTCAAATACAAGCTGTGATGTCATAAACTACTTATTACAGAATTAATGAACGAGAATGGCTAGTAGAGCTAACACAAAATAAATGATTTGATTTATTAAAGAATATAATTTCACAACTATACTTTTGTCAGAGACATATAGCTAAAAGATGTCTAACTCTCTACATACATGAGCTGAAGTAGAAAAATGTGACAAAGATCTTTAACCATCATCATCATCAATAAAAAGTCAACTTCGTTTAACATTCTAGGCAGTGAAAGCTGCGCATATTTTGTAGTGAAAACAGACATCTCTATACCAATAAACACACACACTATAAAGCTATGACACATAGTCAGTAAAGTAAACAAAGTTGAGAAATTGTTTATCTATTTCTTAACATATAAATCCTCAGGAGAACATATAGAAGCATTTGTAGACACATCATACGCACCTGATGTCAATGACAAAGTCATAGACCCAAATAATCTTTCTAAGGGGAAATCTGTACAGCAGCTGAAATCATAGCTATTTATGACTCATTAAATGATCTAAAAATAATTTGGTTATTAATGAAAGAAATATATCAACGAAGAAACACCCATACAAATAAATGAGGATAACATATCTACACAAAGAATTTGTTCAGGAGGTACTCAAAAACGTGCTAGAGCACTTATGATCAAATGTTATAAAATTTTAGAAGAATTTGAAAATAAAATTATATAATTCAAAACTGTAAATTCACAAAACCAATTGGTGGATTTATTAACAAAAGCCCTCGAAAAATCAAAATTTTCAATATTTAGTTGAGCAAATTCTTGAGACCTCGAATATATTTGCTATTTCTTAATAATATCATAATAAATACAATCTCTATTAAAATAAAATTAATTCACAATTCATAATTATATAAAACTTAATAAATATTAAAAAAGTTACATCTATACCATCAGATAACTGACATTCTTGAACCTTAATTTATATAAATAATATAATAATTAATTTAAAAGACTGAATTGTACTTACCCTTTATATGACTTTTTTGTAAATTATACTAGTCCTATTTTATATAAATATGTAAACACATTTAAAATAATAAAATTTTAGTTACCATTTATAAAATTGTCAATTTATGTTACCTTATTATTCAAACAAAATATTCCTTTTTTATATATTCATATTTTTTTATTTTTTTCTTATATATACATATACACATTTTTTTTTTAAACTGTACTCGATCTATAAGAGTTCAGGGGTGTTGGACGGAGTCCATATAACTCTCACATATCTTGTACACTACCTGACAACACTGAATTCTCAATATGTAACATTTGTAATCTTATTCCTGTACACACTGTTATGTCATAGTGGGGAACTCGTTATTTCTCTACCCACAACACCAACTGTACTTTCTACTGTTGTTCAATCGTCCTTTAAATGTTGTTAATGTAAACTCGTTTATTTCTTCACTTGAAAATACAATCCTTGGTTTAATATTATCCTCACAATGACGTCATTGTTCCAAACAAATTTTGATGAGAAAAGATCGAAATAAGAGAGATGTTTTAGCAACAGAGAGCAAATATGTATTAAAGAAATGAATTATAACAGTGAAACATCATAATACAGAATAGGGCTTGTAACCACAACCATAACCAGAACAATAACCACTAAAAACCAAAACAAATTGACAACATTGATTCGGGAACCGATAAACTGTGAGGATAATATTCAACTAAAAATCGTATTTTTCAAGTAATAACAGAAACGGATTTAACTGAACAACATTTAATGGATGATTAACTAACGGACAAAATACATTTGAAAATGTGAGTGAAGGAACAACAAATTCCCCACTACGGCATAACAGTGTGTGTAAGAGTATGAATACAAATATTGTATGTTAAGAGTTCAGAGTTGCTAGGTAGTGGACGAGATATGTAAGAGTTACACGGACTCCGTCTGACATAAACAAAACAAAAACTTTCACCTAACCAATAATCAATAACCAATTCCCACAAAATTCTGAAACCTTTAACCAGAACAATAAGCAGGAAGAATTGGTTTTTATTGATTTTCATGAAATATCAATAATATTGATTATTATTTTTGAAAATTACTAATTATTTCCTGAAAAATAATTAATTATAGATAATTTGACCTCGAGAAATTTTTTTTTGTATATTTTACCCCAAATTTTGTCTTAACCAATAACCAGTGACCATAACCAATACCCAGAAAAGTAACTAGTAATCAAATAATTACAGAAACTAATAGCGATTTTTATTGATTCCTAGTAACCAATAACTATCGTGAACGATGGAGTCGTACACGATTTGATAACGATAATGTACAACAATATTGTTATCTCACTGATGTCACAGACTACATCAATGACGTCAGTAGAACAGACCTATCAGAAATGTTACCAACTTACACACACACAGACAAGACAAAAAAGTCTGTTACGTGTAATAACGAACAACATCATTTGGTTAATGGCGACAAATGTGAGAACAACCACGTCACGTTTATTTATGATCTCACTATAATAACCCCAAAAATGTTTTGGTTATAAGCATAGACATTTATATCATGTCTATGGTTAATAAGTTATAAGCCCTAGTCTTTGACTATATACATACTGGATTGCTAATACTGATAAGAATAACAGAGAGTCTAATGAACAACCGGTGAAGTTGAGTCAGACACTCGTATCCCCGTTCAAAAAGTTAGTTTACTGGTAGGCTCAAAATGTTCCCGACCATTCGGAAAATGTTCTAGGTTATTCATATTTGAAAATTGAAAAATTAGAAGGTGTAATTAGAGAAAATGGGAATTTAAAGATTGAAAAAATCGTTGGCATAAATTTAGGCATATCCACCAATAAGAGCTATGCATCAATAAATCAAATTTTAAATTGATTTAACTGAAATTTTTGAACTTCTGAGTTTTATAAAATTACAACATTACCGATTTAATTCGTAATTAAAAGCAATAATTGTGGTAAGAAGAGACTAAAGCTCTGTTTGATAGGACTACACCAACTTACACCAACCTACACTAACCTACACCAGGAAGACGATTCCACAAATGTAGAAATGTTATGTGATTTTGCGCCAAGTTTTACTTGAATATTTGTGGAATATCACTATCAGTGTAGGTTGGTGTAAGTTAGTGTAATCCTATCAAACAGAGCTCTAGTCGAAGGAAAAGACAATAAGTATTAATAAATTTGATAATGAACTAACATTTTGAACAGGGATAAGCCTGTTTGTTTTGAACACAGCTTTTTATCAGTATTAGCAGTTCAGTATGTATATAGTCAAAGGCCCTAGTACAGGAATGAGATGAGAAGTGAGGTTGAAATCCAAGGAAAGAAACAAGTTAGTTAGAGATACTATAATGCAATGATTTAAAGTACAATTTACAAGTTTGAGGAAGATGAACGATCTCCCTCCATTACGAGATTAAAGTTTGAGTGGGAAATGAGTTTCAGTGTTCTCGGGTGAACGAATGAAAAAAGTCGTGTTTGTTCGCACAACCTGAATATTGTTAGTACGCGCTATCGAGAGTAGTTGCGCTAAGTGTTAGTGAGCGAGTGTAGATGGAGTGCAAAACAACACCCCCCCCCAGATCAACAAAACGAGCAAACATGATTTATCGCGAGAACGAATATTATAAATAATTAATTTTCAATTATCATATTATCGTACAGTTATGTTCATTTCCCAAACAAAATAAATAAAATAAATTACATAAAATTAAATAAATGACTAGATTATAACATATATTTCGATGTATTTTCGAAATTATTTATCGACATATTATATTGCGGTAATGGATTTCAATTCGGATATTTTTTTGATCTTTCATGCTGTTCGAGAAAAATTTTGTTCAATTTTGTTTAGTATTTGTTGAATAAGGGTGTTCCGAAATGTGATAAACTAATATCAACTAAACGTGTGAAATCTATTCAAATCTCTGTTCATTCAAAAGTTGAATTTGCAGAGATGACAATGAATACCTACACGAAAATAAATTTTGTTTCAACAAGTATTTTTTGGCCTAAAGAATATAATATATTATTAATTTTGTTTGAACATGTGATTTTTCTTTTCTTTTCTCGAACATTATATTTTCATGTACTATGCTACAAAAAACGAAATTATTATATTCAGTGATCTGTGACTTGACATATTATTAACTTCGAATATTTGTATTCCTTCCCCTTTAAAATAAATGATTTTCCCATATAATTATTGTGAATTTGAGAAATTTTATTGTGAGAGATTTGATGTTGTTAATATTTTGTCGACTAAGTTTCTGAATTTTTGTTTGTCAAGACTTTTAGTTAGCATGTCAGCTAATTGTGAATTCGTACCAACAGTTTTGAATTCAATTTCTTTATCCTCCACCGATTGTGTAATGGCATAACATTTTATCATTAAGGCCCTTGCTCGTTTTTAAGCTCCTCCTGACATTATTCTGAGGGCTGATATATTGTCTTCAAATATTCTTACAAGGTTATTTTCCTCAAATATTTCTTTTTGTAAAAGGAATGTAACTTGTATATCGTCCAAAGCATCAAATACTGCAATTATTTCAGCAGCAGTTGAGCTTGTAGCTACGATTGTTTGTCTTCTTACGTTCCAATTTATTAAATCCCCATTTAAATATATTAAAAATCCTGATATAGATTTTTCTAAATTTAAATTTGATATTTTTATTTCGTGAACTTTTACATCTGGGGCATAAGATGCATCTATGAAAGAGTGTATGCCTTTACTATCCGATGTGAATTTAATTGAAAATTCTTTTGTCGTGTTCACATATTTAAATATTCGTCTCACATGATTTTTTAATTTGAAGTTTGATTTTGTTTGGAATCTCGAGAAAAAATTTACTGCAAATGAAATATCGGGTCTTGTTATTCTAGCCAGATATAACAGGGCTCCAATCATTGAACAATATTCAGTATCGTCTGTGCAGTTTTCATCTTCTTCAATTTTTAGGGATGTTTCTATGGGTGTGTTTATGAAATTTGATTCGTTTTGATTATATTTTTTTAATATTTTTTCTATATATCTTGACTGTATTAACGTTATTGTATTTTCTTTCCTATCTCTTATGATCTCAAATCCTAAATAAAATCTTGGGTTATTAATTATTTTCATGGTAAATCTTTTTTTAAAGGAATCATTTACATTTTTAATCCATTTGGGAGTGTTTGATGCTATTAATATGTCATCAACGTATGTGATCATAAAAATTATTTTTTCATTTGATTTTTTAAAGTATAAACATTTGTCTGTTTTGGATCTTTCAAAATTTATTTTTAAAATATATTCATTTATTAAATTATACCATGATTTAGATGATGTTTTAGGCCATAAATAGATTTTTTAAGTCTCAATAATTTATTACTTTTCATTAATAAACCTTCTAGGGGCTTTAAGTATATAGGGACTATTGCAGGGGAATTTAGATACGCTGTTTTTACATCGTATTGAACCATTTCTAGATCATATTTATTGACTATCGATAGGAACCATCTTACTAACCAAATTGGAATAACGGGGGCGAATACTTGTCCTAACTCATATTCGGTTCTATCCTTGAAGCCCCTAGCAACTAATCTTACTTTTGGTTGGTGGTATCCTTCGTCATTTGGTTTTGTTACAAAAACCCATCTTGTATCTATTGTTTTTAAGGATTTATCATAATCTATCTCTTCCCAGACGTCCATTTCCCCTAGGGAAATAAATTCAACCTCAATAGCTTTCATCCATTCTTTTTTAAATGGGTTGTTTTTAACATCCTTATAGCATGTTGGTATACATTCTTCAATCCACCTATTATCTATAGTTTTTATAATGTTAAAAGTATTTATGTTGACTAAATTTTTTACAAAATTTGCTGTTTTGAGTACCAGTTCTTGTTCACAATTTTTTAAGTTTGATATATTTTTATTTTTGTCAAATTTAGCATCACAAGATATATTAAATTTATTTGAGAAGGGATCTCTAATGCAATATCCCATAGTGGTATATCCCATGAGTATTCCCTTTTCCCCTCTAGGTGCAAATTTTGGGTCTATTCTCTGTTCATTTTTATTTTTAGATTTGGTCGCATTCTGCTGTCGAACCTCGAGTGGAATATGTCTATAAACTAATGATCCAAAAATTTTTAAATTATCCAGATTAGGTTTTTTGCCAAAAAAAATTTCGTATGGAGTTTTGTATTCTGAATTTACTCTTGTTGGTGATCTATTAATTAAATATGCAGCTGTAGCTATTGCATGTGCCCAATACTTAATATCTAGATAACCATCAATTAGTAAACTTCTTACTCTTTTCATCAAAGTTTGATTTTGACGTTCAGCAATTCCATTTAATTCTGGTGAGTAAGGAACTACATTTTCTATTTGTACTCCATTTTCTTCACAAAATTTTACCAATTTTTGATCTGTATATTCCTTCGCATTATCGCATCTTATTTGACTTATTGGTGTTTCAGGGAATTTGTTTTTCATTGAGAGAAAAATATTTTTAAATTCTGTAAATACTTGACTTTTATTTGATATTGGTATTACGAAGGTGTATTTGCTATAATTATCAATGAATGTTAATATATATTTTTGATTAGCTATTGTGGGTGTGAATGGTCCCATAATGTCGGAGGATATAATTTCCAGTCTCCTTTGGGGTTTATTTCTTACATTGTTATGGCCTGGACGTTGGCTATTTGCTATTTTGCAAATTTCACAATTTATGAAATCATCATCTTTAAAATTAATTGTTTTTGGGATTCCTATTTTGACTTTATGTAAATATCTCATGTATTTTCCATTTAAATAGCCTAGTCGTCTATGCCAAATCATTTTTTTATGATTATTTGTGTTATTTTGAATTATCTGAAATATTATTATTATTATTATTTTTTATTATTATTATCTTCATTATTATTATTTTCTGTTGTAGTATTATTATTTTCATTACTTTCTTCTAAATTATTATTATTAATGGGTTCTTCTTCCTCTTCTTCTATTTCTAATTCGACAGAAAAGGAATCCCATTCGTCATCATCTTGATTTTGAGTGACGGGTATACATTTTTTTGGTATATTTATGTAATCGTAATTTACCTGAAAGACACCATCAATTTTATAAGATGTAAATAGAATGTCTCCAATTTCTATGAAATATGTTTGTATTTTTTCTTTTCCCTGGTCCATATGTAATATTCCAGATTCTGTCACTTTAATTCCAGACATAATATCTAATGACAGATCTGATACATAATGGACTTCTAATAATTCAATTGCTGTTTGAATTTTATTTTCATTTTCTACTAATATTCTCATGTTTCCCATATGTGTAGCATATAAATACGTGTCTTTAAGTGCACATTATAATTTTACTGGAATTTTAAATTTGGTTACATTAATTAATTTTTCTATATTTGATGTGTGATGGACTTCCGCCCCCCCATCAAGTAACATTTTTTTTTTAGTTGTATATAATTTTCATTTTTTGTATTATCTTTAATTAATTTTTTTAAAAGCCAGTCATCATTGTCGCTGTATTTTTTAACCATGTATAATTTTATTGTTCTTTCTTCTTCTTTTTTATCTTTATTTTTTGGTTTTTCTTTATTTTGTTCTTTATTTTCAGGTTTATAATCAGGGCATTTATTTTTGTAATGTCCCATTTGGTTACATATGAAACATCTTTCTTCTTTATTATTTTTTCTAGGTGATTGATTATTATTTCTGTTACTATTTTGGTTTTTATTATAATTATTTTGATTATTTTGATTATTATTTTCATTTCTTGGATTATTATTTCTATAATTATTATTATTATTATTATTTCCATTATTATTTCCATTTGTGTTATTATTTCGTCTATAATTATTATTTCTATTCCATCTATTGTCTTTATTATTATTATAATTTGTATTATTATTTTTAAATTTATTCCCATTATTATCGAATTTTTTGTTAGACAATTGGTATTGTAATTTAATTTGTTTATCTCTCATTTTTTGATCACCATCTTCTTTTAATATTTGTTTGAATACTTCCAAATTTTTTCTATTTTCAGGGAGATTATCAAATTGCATTTTTGCAATGGTTTGCTCGTATCCTAATGCCAATTGAAGATTTTCCAATTCCTCTTCTTCAGATACTTCCTTCCCTGCATCACGAACTTCTTGTACTAATATGTCCCATTTATTTAAAAAACCTCTTATATTACCACCAGGTGTAAAGCGAAAAGCTGTCCATTTTGATTTTGCCATGTTTGCAACTATTTTGGTTTTAGAACCATAAGTTATATCTAATTTTTCAAAAATTTGATCTACTGTTTTACATTTCCTAATTTGTTTTGATACATTATATGTCATTCGTTCCATGATAAATGTTTTTGCACATTCTTGTTTTTTAAAATATGCTTTAGCAGAGTTCGAAGATGGTCTGTATTGTAAATTGTCCATATTTTCGATATAAATTTTTAGTTCAAGGTGTGGTCTAAAAACATCCCAATATCCCAAACATTAAAGCTATGATCATACGTTTCCAGTCCAAGTAATATTGACTATCAAATATTTTCCCACTTGGACCTTGTATCGGACGTATGGTTTCATCAGCTGGCATAACATAATGTACTTGAGGGTATGTACTCCCAGAGCCTGATCCTCCTTGAGGGGATGGTGTAGTGGTTCTTTCACTTGCCATATTCATACTTTCTGGAGTACTTGGTAGTGTACTTAGTTCCAATAACTCAATTTTGAAAAGAAATAATAAAATTTATTTTCGAAAAAAAATAATTGCAAAAAAAAATTTATTTTATTTTTTAATTAATAATTATTTTTATTTGAATTATTAATTTTCGTAATATTATTTGTGTATATATTTGTATTTTAAAATATGAGAGAAGATAAAAAATATTTCAACTGAGAATATATTTCAAAATTAAACTTGAAAAAGTCTTGTTTAAATTTGAATCCTTGTGAATGTCTATAACAAAGGATCTATTGAAAATTATTTTTGAATGCTATCTGTAATATTTTATTGTAATAAATTTTCAAGTTTATGCATTAGTATTTTGAACAAAGGAATTTTGTGACATGAAATTTCACAAGTAAACTTGTCCTATATGACAAAGGATTTTTTGTTTTATGACAATAAATTGTTAAAACATGAAATTTGTTCAAATATGAAAGTATTTTGCTTGTTAATATTATATTATATGTTTTAATTTTCGTAATTTTACGTATTTTTAAAAAGGATTTTCTCTCTCAAAATTTTCAAGAAAAATTCTGAAGGATTCTATCGAGTCCAAAGCTTGAATACTGAAAATATTCTTTGAAATTTCTATGAATTTTGCGACTTTGATACCTCTTTTATAGTGAATTATTCCACTAACATTTACTGAGAAGGTTTCTAAAACTATTTCTCCTGAAAATGTTTTCCAGAATGGAAATTTATTTAAGTTAATTCTTACGTCTGTTATTTTTTCGCATTCAAAAGTATTTAATAATTTTTTATAATATTTTTCTTTAATTTTTATTATTCCTTTGCAGTTTGATGTACAATTAGCAATTTGTTTCCAAAACCTTATTATTCGTAACCTGCTTTATTCGAACTTATTTTTAAGCTTAATTGTCCTGTGAAATTTCACTTGATTTTTACCGAACTAAAGGGGGTTCCTGAAATTAAGCGTTTTGGAAATTGAAGGAAAAAAAATTTCTCAAAGAAAAAAAAAATTTTTATATAACTAATTTTGCTCAATATCCCACAAAATCACTGAATATATCCCATCATTTTCCGCAATAGTAAATGAAATATATAACTTGAAAGTATCGAAAATTACATTACCCATAATCTGCGGAATTCCGTTGAATATTTCCCAGTTGAGTTTGTGAGTAAATTGCGTTTTCCCGTGAATCTCAGGTCGTCTTCAGAGAATTTCAGTCTTGGCAGCATACGAATCGGTTGAATCAGCAGCACTTGATCGACGAAGTTTCAATGATGATTTTTATTGGATGATGACGTTTGAAGATCACGATAGTTGAGTTCGATGTAACAGCAATCTCTGATTTTTGAACTTTTTTGATGATTCACCTTGCTGTACCAGATGATCTAGGTCCGAAGTAATCTGCAATCCCACAGCGAAAATCCTTTTTGTTTCACCTTACCACAAAAAGACGATCCAGTATTTTTCGGAAGATGACAAAAATGGCATTAAATTATTTTGGCGCCAATGTAATTCAAATTAACCTCAAATAATTTTCGATGAACTTTTCGAAAAATTAAACGAAAAAAAAAATTCACTGAGTTAACAACTCATGAATTAAAATATACTTCGTAAAAAATTAACTTTTAACGAAATTAAAAGCTTATAGTTCCTTAAACTTTTTGGATACTATAGCAAAAAAACAAAATGAAAGATTAAGTATCACTCTGTACTAACTGTTCAGGAATCGCAGCTCTGCCTACCATGAAGTGAGGTTGAAATCCAAGGAAAGAAACAAGTTAGTTAGAGATACTATAATGCAATGATTTAAAGTACTATTTACAAGTTTGAGGAAGATGAACGATCTCCCTCCATTACGAGATTAAAGTTTGAGTGGGAAATGAGTTTCAGCATTCTCGGGTGAACAAATGAAAAAAGTCATGTTTGTTCGCACAACCTGAATATTGTTAGTATGCACTATCGAGAGTAGTTGCGCTAAGTGTTAGTGAGCGAGTGTAGGTGGAGTGCAGAACAACAAGATGTGCTTTGACTATACAGAATTAACATGGACTGCTATTTGTGATAAGAATGACGTTAGAAGATGTGAGATGAAGTTAGTTGGGTTGGGTCTGATAAGGATTTGTAAAACAGTAAAATATTGCTGAAAATTGAGGTTGAACTGAATTAATTATATTTTTAAATTTTTATTAATGAGAAAGTAATAAGTAGAAGCATTTTCTGTGGTATTAAATTAAATTTTCATAATTTCTATTCTAAACAAAATTACCACGCAAAGAACATTGAAATCATTATCAACCCAACCCGACTAACTTTTTCCTCTTATGTCTTGGCAATTGATAACGAAATTTTGTACGTATTTTTCAATCAAATAGCAGTCCATGTTAATTCTGTATAGTCAAAGGAGATGTGGGCCATCAGTGCTACCACAATACGAGATGAATAAATGTATAAGTTCATAAACAGTGTATTCGAGTGAACGTAGTCGGAGCTTTGACTATATACATACTGGACTGCTAATACTGATAAAAAGCTGTGTTCAAAACAAACAAGCGTATCCCTGTTCAAAATGTTAGTTCATTATCAAATTTTGTTGAGGTGAGTTTCGATCGTTTCATCCAAGAAAAATTAAGCACGGACATTTATCACTAAAAAGATTTATTCTTGACTTTAGTACAACGACTGACAAGCGGAGAACATTCTCCGTCGAGCAGTGGCAGGAAAAATATTATATTGGCGATCAGTGTCGCCACATGTAGAACGAATAAATGTAATAATGTGTTACATGCAGTGTTGGTTAGTATACAGTTATATGTTCGTTAGGTAGTGAGGGAATCGTATCCCAACACCCTCCTGCGATTCAAAACGGACGAACGAACATATACGTGAATTAGTGTCACATATCGCATGTATTTAAAACAAAATATAAACAAGAAATAAGCAAAAGCAGTCAAAAATTATTACATGTAGTTGTCATATAAAAAAAATTATATATATATATATAAAAAATGGTATAATAAACAATCAAAAAAGAATATGTCGTTGACTAGTATAATATTTTATAATAAATGTGTATGGATTCATATATTGTCATAGTGTATTATCTTATCTATCTCATGTAAAGTTAACATGAGGTATATATATAACCTTATGTTATAGTGTCACGTCTTATAATTACTGTGTGATTTTGGTTTTGAAAATATGAAAAATTGGCAGGTCGGAGAGATCAATATCTCCTCATCGTCAGCTGTAGAAAAAATATTATTATGTATATATATATATGTCCCTATAATTAGTCGTGTGGGATTTTAATATGATTGTACTATGGTGGGAATCAATTGTATATATTAGGGGATGCTGATACCAGTAAGAGAGGCAGAGCAGCTACGGGGAACCTATTGTATGTTGTGAAATGAATTGTGAAACGAAATATTGACCGCTCGGTTTACGATAGGCGCTAAAAGACCGACGCCCATCCGCAGTCCAAACCAAAAAATGAAAAATTTTGAGGGTTGAGTCAATTAAGACTATTGGCCGAAAAGTTGACTTGTCCGGAGTATTCTCATAACAATATTTTGAAAGGTTTTCCGATCAAGTGCCTTAGTTAAAATATCAGCAACCTGATCAGATGACCTAATATCGTTGAACATTATTAACTTATTTTGAAATGCTTCTAAAACTGCATAGCATTTGATCGCTAGTGACCTGGAGCGTTTCTGGCCTCCCCCAGATGCAATGCGTGATGCGGATATATTATCTTCATACACTTGCACTGAGTCGGTTACAGAAAAAACGCTCTCAGTAAGTCTCCAGATCACATATATATCGTCCAGTGCGTCATTCAACGCAATTAGTTCGGCTGCAGTTGACGACGTTGCAACCGAGTTTTGCCAGTGAACGGCCCAGTTCAACAAGTCTCCGTTTGAGAAAATCATATAGCCAGTGGTGGAGCACCCTTTCTCCAGATTATTTATATCTACGGGTGAATCGTCTACGTCAGGTGCATACGACGCATCGACAAATGCTTTAATTTGAGTTTGGTCCGAGTGGAATACTAAAGAGAAATCCCTCGTTGTATTAAGGTATCTAATTATGCGACGAACATAGTTCTTTATTTCACTATTGGAGGACGCCTGAAATCGTGACAAATAGTTGACGGCGAACGCAATGTCCGGGCAGGTGAGTCTTGCCACATATAGCAAATTCCCTATCATGGCCCTATATTCGGTGTCATCCAATCCATTTGTTGGCTTCTTTATCTTCAGCCCCGTTTCCATAGGTGTGGTTGATGGTTTACATTCCGTCATACCAAACTTCCTTAATATTTTATCTATGTATCTATTTTGTGTTAATATTATTTCTTTTTTTATTATGTCTCTATTTATCTCGAATCCCACGAAGAAGGTAGGGTTATCTTCTATTTTTAAAGTAAAGTTTTTCTTGAAGATACTTATCAAGTCTTGTGTCCAATCGTCGTGGTTGCTAGCCAACAACATGTCATCCACGTAGACTATCAATAATGCCATTGCACCAGTATCATCCTTTTTTACATATAGACATCTATCTATCTTAGATTGTATAAATCCCGCTTGTATTATCGTTGAATTCAATAGGTCATACCAACTTTTGGAAGACGTTTTCAGTCCATATATTGACTTAATTAGTCTTAGGCATTTATTTTCACCCAGTTGGCATCCCTTGGGGTTAGATATAAAAATAGGGTATTTTATTTCCGAGTTAAGGAATGCTGTTTTTATATCGAACTGCGTAATATTTAGATTATATTTATTTGTGATGGATAATATCCATCTTATGAGCCAATACTGGATCACCGGGGCATATGTCTCAGTTAGGGAATAGTGTGTGAGATCTTTGAATCCCCTTGCAACCAATCTAGCCTTTGGTATGCAAACGCCTTGATTGTTGGGCTTTGTAGTAAAACACCACTTTGTATCCACTAACCTCACATTTCTTTCCCTGGGTACTACCTCCCATACGCCCATATCAGACAATGATTTCAGCTCGTCGCTTATAGCTTGTTGCCACTGTTCCCTAAAAGGGTTATTGTCGACTTCCTCCCATCTTTGAGGGATGTGGTCCTCAATGTAATTTTTATATCTTGATTTAAAAAGGTTTAATATTACAGGGGTTTCTATTATATTATCATTTCCCTGTATAGTATCCTTATTTTCATTTTTACATATTATTTTTGTGATATTTCTCGTTTCATCGAATCTAACATCGCAAGTAACATGCGATTTGTTTATTAACGGGTCCCTTATACAGTACCCACTATTTGTGTATCCCACAAATACACCCTTATCAGATCTTTGTGTTAATTTTGGATGTTCTACATTGGTTTTATTTCTTTTATTTTTCGTAGCCTGCTGTTGACGGATTTCTATTGGGATGTGTCTGAATGAGAGAGATCCAAAAACTCTCATGTTCGATAAATCAGGCTTTGTGCCATAAAACATTTCGAACGGGGTTTTATTGTCTTTATTGGCCCTAGTTGGGCTTCTGTTTATGTTATAAACAGCCGTCAAAACAGCCAATGACCAATAATTGAAGTTTAAATCGGAGTCGAACAGCATGGCCCTAGTTCTAGCCATTATCGTTTGATTCTGTCTTTCAGCCATTGCATTGAGCTCTGGCAAATACGGAACAACAGGCTCAAGGTTCACACCGTTCTCCTCACAAAAAATTTTCATATTTGAATCAAGGTATTCCCTTGCATTGTCACATCTCAAGGTGGCTATAGGGTGATCTGGGAATTTAGACTTCAACTTCATATATAATTTTTTAAATTCCTCACAAACCATTGATTTCTTTTCAATGGTAGAGATAAACGTATACTTTGTGGCATGATCCACGAATATTAAAACGTACTTTTCACCGTATATTCCTAGTGAAAAGGGGCCCATAGTATCCGATGAAACGAGTTCCAATTTTCTTTCGGGTCTAGTTCGGTTCCCATTATGTCCCAACCTTTTGGAATTAGCCTTTACACATATATCGCAAAGACTAAATTCGTCATCGCGGAACGTAATCCCGTTTGGAATACCCCTTGAGACCTTTGTTAATAACTTTAAGTTTTTACCAGACAAATGTCCCAATCTCCTATGCCATATCATTTTTTTATCTATTTTCGGCCTTTCTATATCCTGGCTTACTTCTTGATTATTATCTATTATATTATTATTATTTATTATATCATTATTACTCACGCCTACATCCTCATTTGGTTTTATATCACCTTCATTCATCTCATTATTATGTGATTCATTATTACTATATTCGTCATTGACATTTATTATGTCATTATTATTTAAGTTACTATTATTTATATTATTTTGTGTATTATTATCTGTGTTTTCTATATTCTCTTCCACTTCATTCTGACTCTCCTCAATGATTTCTTCCTCTATCTCATATTCCATCCATTCATCTTGGGAATTTATGTTAGGCATACATGCCAGTTTATTCGACTCGTTCTTATAAGGACATATTTTATTTAATTCATCTTCGTCTTCTATTATGTTAACTGTTGATTCCTGTACGATTTCGTATTTAACCATGTATACCCCCCTTATTTTTGGGGCAGAGAAAATTACTTCATCTGTTCCTCTGACATATATATGTGCTGCAGAGAAGTTCTGATCTATTCCTAGCGCCCTATTCTCAGTTATTTTGATCCCTGACATCAGGTCTACATTTAGGGACGGTACATAATGTACGTTTTTTAGTCTAATGACTTTTTGATTGCGTTCTGAGTTCTCTACTCTGATAAACATTGTACCTATATGCGTGGCCACTAAGAGTGTATCTTGGATTGCACATTCCAGTTCGATGGGTTTTTCCAACATTATGGGGTTGGATAGTTTCGACAAATCCGATATGACGTGAGCTACAGCTCCACCATCTAACATAATCCTTTTAGTAAGGGGAACGTAATTGGGTTCTGACTCCTGTTTAATATCTTTTGATGTTATTAGATTTATTAATTTATTATTTGAATTATTATTCGGTCTTTGATCTCTATATCTGATCATCATTGACCACTGAACGTCATTTTCTTTTTTGTTTTTATTATTATTATTATTGGTGTTACTTCGTCCGTATCTTGTATTTTGTGCAGGACCATCTAATTTATTTTGGGGTCTTGCACCCTCTTTATTTGACGGACATACCTTGGCTATGTGCCCTTTGCCATGGCACTTAAAACAAACTAAAGTATTCGAACTTGGCAAAGTATTTTGGTTTTGGCTATTATCATATTTTTTGTTTTCATAATTGTTATTATTATACTGAGGCGTTTCTGTTTGTTGGTTATTATTATACTTCATTTTCCCCTGATCTACGTTTTGATTTCTGTTTGTATGATTATATCTATTATAACTTCCTCCATATTGAAATCTCTGGTTTTTATTATTGTTTGTGAAGTTACGAAATTTATTATTATTATTATATTTTGACCTTTTCTCGTCATACAACCTATCCGACCTTTCAATTAACATGGCATGGAGTGTTTCAATTGTTTTTTGGTCCTTACTTAACGTATTAAACTCCAGCCTGGTCATGTCGTAGTCCATGTTTAATGAGATTAGGAGTTGTTCTATTTCCTCCTGTTTATCCAGATTTTTCCCACAATCCCTTATTTTTTGGGCTGACCTCGAGAAAACATCTAAATAACATCTCATATTCCCATCACTATTGAATTTTAATCTTTGGAATGCTTGTTTGGCGTTGATGTATGTGACCTGTGTGCAACTTTTATATCTCTCATTGAGAACTTTTAGTATTTGATTTATTGTTTTAAGGTCTTTAACTCGTTCGATCAATTCATTGTTTAATCCTTGATATATGAGGGCATTTCCCTTTTCCTGATTTCGGAAATATGTCATACGGGTTGCTGGGCTAGCATTACTAGATTCAGGATTTAAAAAATTGTTTAACTCTAAACCCAAAAATAGCACCTCTGTTTCGGTATCCTGCATGATTGGGTATAGTCCCTCTGCATAAAGTGTGGAGACCATCATGGTCCTCCAGGCGTCATAATTCCTCCCGTCAAATACTTTTTTTGTGTCAAAACGTGACATATTGTTAAAAATTTTCTATTGGGGGTTTTATTATTCCTACCTCAGAAACACGAGCACTTAAATCTTGGGGTAACACGGTCTCAACCGCACGATTATGCAAAACACGGTCTCAGCCGCTCGATCGGGAATGCAATTCAAATATTATATTATATTATAATTCTTAATAATTAATTTGTATTCTAATTTATTCTTACGAACACTGTCGCTGACGATGAGTTGATCTCTCCGCCGTTGTTTCAATTTCTTCTCAGTCTATCTTAATTCTGGTATGTTATCGCCAAAACATTTCTAAATCGAAAATTGGTTTCAGTTTTTGATTGTGTTTCAGAACGAAAGTAATTCTGCTGAACACATTAAAACATAAATTAAATTTCAAGATAAAATTATTCAACAGAAATACAAAGAGTTAATGCTGAAAGGAAATAATTCATTATCTTATTGTCGATGGAAATTACTCTTTGTTAGTTGTGAACAGAAAAAATCTGTCACTGAAGTCAATAGGTATTCAATAATTTTTCTTTTGTAATTCAATATGTATCTCTTTCAACCAATATTTCCCTTTTTCGACCACTTTCGACCAACGAGATAAAGTTTGAAAGGTTACCAATGATACCTTTCAAGTTTCAACTTTCCTCTAAATTTGGTTAAGTGTCAACAGGAAAATATTCCGAACGTTTTACTTTATTTCTTTTAAATTTCGAACTTTTACTATTAATTTTGAAAATAAAATCACACCGATTACTAATTAGTTATTTTAAATTTTACTTATCTCGATTCAGTTTTCGTATTTTTCCGTTTTTCTTCTATTCTGCTTCGATGTTGACTTTGACTTCTGACGCTGTAACTTTCAGACTTTTGACTTTTTGAGCTCGATTTCCTTTTCAGAACACAGCACGAACAATTGCCAGCCGTTTTTGACTCTGCAAGCCGGTTTTCCAAACCACAGGATTCTCTCGTACCTGATCTGCTTACACCAAACTTTCGACTTCGACGTTTTAACTGGCGCCCACGATTTCACTGACGTTTTCATTAATTTTGACTATTACCTTTGATTCATTTGATTTGCTGATTTTCAATTTTCTAGGATAATTCCTTTAATCACTGGAACCAAACTTTACGTTCACGAACTTTTTAACTTTTCTTCCACTTTGCACGGAAGTATCACACGGCACTTAGCCTTTCACTTTGCGTGAAACACAAAAACTTTTTTACATTTGACAAATTACACGATTAACACGAACACATTTCGAATCCCGCACTAATTTTCATTGGTACGCAGCTCTGGCTACCATGTTGAGGTGAGTTTCGATCGTTTCATCCAAGAAAAATTAAGCACGGACATTTATCACTAAAAAGATTTATTCTTGACTTTAGTACAACGACTGACGAGCGGAGAACATTCTCCGTCGAGCAGTGGCGGAAAAAATATTATATTGGCGATCAGTGTCGCCACATGTAGAACGAATAAATGTAATAATGTGTTACATGCAGTGTTGGTTAGTATACAGTTATATGTTCGTTAGGTAGTGAGGGAATCGTATCCCAACAAATTTGTTAATACTTATTGTCTTTTCCTTTGACTAGGTCTCTTCTTACCACAATTATTGCTTTTAATTATGAATTAAATCAGTAATGTTGTAGTTTTATAAAACTCAGAAGTTCAATAATTTTAGTTAAATCAATTTAAAATTTGATTTATTGATGCATAGCTCTTATTGGTGGATATGCCTAAATTTATGCCAACAATTTTTTCAATCTTTAAATTCCCATTTTCTTTAATTATACCTTCTAATTTTTCAATTTTCAAATATAAATAACCTAGAACGTTTCCCAAATGGTTGGGAACATTTTGAGCCTACCAGTAAACTAACATTTTGAACGGGGATACGGGTGTCTGACTCAGCTTCACCGGTTGTTCATTAGACTCTGTGTTATTCTTATCAGTATTAGCAGTCCAGTACGTATATAGTCAAAGAGTCGGAGTGAGGAATTCGGTCTAACAAATTTTGCTGTCCATTCATTTTTCTGATCTTTCAGGGAGAATCCCCCATTTCGTAAAAATTCTAACTATAGTAGGTTACTAGGCTATTAATGATAACAATGATAAAACTCTATACCGTATTCAATATAATGTGTTCATTATTTTTATTTAATATTTTTTTATTTTTCTTGCGTTAAACCTGAAAGTTGAATAACAATCGACTAAGTCGAACGTTGACCTAATGAAAATTATTAAGAATTGAAAATATTTATGTAAACTAAGTGTTAACATTCTTATATTTTCTAGTTTGATATTGTGAGAAGTAACATCTCTCACTGTAGAGTAGTTTATAGTAGAGACTGGAGTCCAGGAAGCAACAAGCGAGAATCAATCTACGTTCCTGTTACTGACGTATTTGTTAAACGTGATAAGTTTATGGCTACATTTGTTTCATTTGTTTGTTAATTTTTCATAAACTTCTCCAGACCCCAGTCATATTCTCTATGGAAAGTGGTATTCCACCATTATTGCCTGCATCACCTCCTCCTATGAGTAGGGATGATTTCAATGAAGATGAAGTCGATAGTGACGACTATCCGAATGAAGATGATGATGAATTTGGAAATTTTTCGACTGCTGAGCCTGTCAATCATTCAACCAGTTTAGTACCGTAATATTTATATATTCCGGCTCTAAATGCATATAGGCAGATAATAACTTGCTTCTGTTTTTCTTTAGAACCTTCGAATCATGTCAATATTTCTTGTGATAATGTAACATCCAGTGCGTACAACATCAGTTCATCAATTTTGATTCAGAATGAATCATTCGACTTGAAACCTGTATCTTCGAGAGCCGTGTTTGAGGAAGTTCGCAGTGATGAACAGAACCCAATGATTGAGCAGCCTATGAGTCAATTGGAAACGGATGAACTGAAAATTTCCAGTGATAAGATTATATGCAGCCGTGGTTCTATGCCCGACGAATCATTCTCAATTCCTCTCACTGATTCCAATTTACCTTCCCTCCTTCGTGTCAATGATGATCATACAAATCTAAATCTTTCTTGCGAGACTATTTTTGTTGAAAACACAGATTCTTTAAAAAATCTCCCTCATTACCAGCAATCGCTACCTTTGAAGGATGTTGAACCCGTTAATAGTCCTAGTTTAAGTGATTCTGATAGTATTGATGTGCCTGATGATAGTTTCATTATTTGCGAAGAAATTTGTCCGAAACATGAACCAAATGATTTTGCCTTGTCTGAAAATAACGGAATTATCGATTCAACATTTACCGAATTTCACGAGTCAGAATCATCAGTCTTTTCTAATCCAAAGAATCATGTAATGCAACCGAAATTATTTACTAAAGTGTTGGGAGAAAAGGCACAGCTTGTGGATACAGTATTATGTGATCAAAATTTTTATAGCGAGACGCCGAGTTCTGACGGTCGTTTCCAGCCTGTTATTGATGTCTCTGCTTCGTTACCGAGTGAGGAAGTTACCGATTTAGATTTTAGCGATGTTTTTGGATCAGGAGTAGCAGACCAGTCGCAGGATCATTTAGCTGGTAGCACCGAAAAGACCGAAAACGAAAATCAGTTGAAAGAAATCGTTTCAACTCCTTTTAGTTCTGTTATTGATACAGCTGATGACGATGATTTTAGTGACTTCGTGTCGCCGACAACCTGCATGTCAAATGAAAAGATTCTAGAAAACAAATGCGATCAAGAACCAAATCAATATGATAAATCTAGAGAGGTGCCTATATCGACCCATATATCCGATGATGATGATTTTGGTTTTGGTGAAATGTGTTCGTTTGAACAAGATTCGTCACTGGCGTCGCAAACATTGAACTGGACGGAAATATTTTGTGCTCCTGCTGAGGTAGAACAAAATATATACATAATTATGGGAACTGTTTTTTGTTTAGAACTAATTTTATAGGTTGAAATCTAATATTATATTTTCAGAACCATATTGAAGTCAATGTCAACACCATCGAAGGTAAACTTAAATGCAGTTCTGTCTGGTGTAAAATCAAGGACATTGAAACCAGTCCTGCGCTGCATTACAACTGGAATGATTCCGACACTAATAAATTATTATTAGCAACACTTTGCGTTGACTCGCGAAATATCGTTAGTATTTTCAAAATTGAAGATTCTGATTGCATTGAAGGTAGTAGTAATAAACGGTGTATAGCTCGAAGCAACAACATAATCTTATTCTTAGTTATTTTCATAATCATTACCTCGGAATAACAAAATATATAAATCCTGTGTCGAGAGCGGTTGGTATTTTGATCAAATTCGTCCCTCATCTTTGCTTTTTTTCGCTAGAAATAACTACTTTTTTAATTCAGTTCTATGTCAGCCTGTCTGTATGTTTTCAAAGTGAGGAGAAAGGGGCCAACTCCAATTAATTTTTTTTTTCCCAAATGTCAATCACCAAATTTGACTTATTTTTTATTGGATGGATTAATAAAATTAACGTAATTTTGATTTTCTGCAAAATGAATGTTGGAGTGGGGTAATTCGAATGAATTTTCATAGAAAGCTACTCTATATCCACGTCTACGGATGGAAAAGTTAAAAATGAAGTAGAAAAAGACCATTTTCGAAATATTTGTTTCAACGTTGAATTTATTTGGAAGTTCTGAGCTTAGGATTTGACCTTTATACATATCTTTTATGTCAAGAATGCAAATCCCTTCACTCCTTTCGCAACTATTCTTTGCTGCGCTTAGCCAATGATAAAAACTTTTTTTCCCTAAAGGGTGATTTTTCTACGCATAATATGTTTCGGACAGTTGTCTAATACATTTCCAATATCTGTTTGAACATTTCTTATTTACTGATCGTTGTGTTGCCAGCTCTTTGGACCAAGGTGGAGTTCCGAAGTACCACGTTTTGCTTCGAACCTCGGATTCACCCCTCTGGTTCCGCAAAAAGCCTCTGAAAAAAGTCCACTAAACTGTGACGAATTTCCTGACCTACCGACTGACGCTAGCCCAGAATGTGCAACTCCATTTCCCGAACAAAATGCTGTAAATAATTTGCGCAGCTTCTAATTGTCGCATTGATAGTGGTCCAATATTGAGAAAATGGTTTTATTTTCAGACCATATCCACAGTACCTGATGCTCATTTTGATTGGAATAATAGCGGGTTAACAAATCCGCTAGACTGCTGTGAGTATATGTTTTTTTTTTAATTTAGTTTTTACTTTATAAAAAATGAATGATCTGTGTTTGCGTCTTTTACACATCCAAATTTACTGCTTAATCGTCGATTTTATGAAAACAGATTCACATTCCTCTCTTCTTGACTTGGATTTATTGGCGAGTTTTGATATTCACTCGCCTTATTATAGAAAAAAGCGTAAGTAGTACCAGCGAGGCCAAAAAAAAGTATGCTCTGCTTAGTGTACGATTTGAAATGGAAGTGAAAAAAATTGCATGTAAAACAATTGAAATTATTCCTAATTAATGCTTCGAAGCGTGAAATTTCTTTACAGTTTTTCTTATATTTTGATAGTCATTATATGTTTTATTTTGTTGATTTTATTTTTCGTTGGCTTCATAAAAGTTTCATTTTAATTTGCTGCGGATATGAAAATTAGACTCAATTAACGCATATGTGGGTAGTTGAGTAGCGTAGTCGAGGAGACTGTAGCCTCCGTTTTCGTTGCGTTTCCATTCTATTTTTCCTGAATTACTTTTGTAATCCTCAAATTTTAGTTTCAAAACTGCAGTAAACGATGTTGATATGCAAAAATATTTTTCTTCATCTTGGACATATTAAAAATTTCTGCCTGCACTATTATTCATTGGCAATGACTCAGGACGGTAATGTGGATAATTTACTGTTTCCAGGTAAACAAGAAAAAAATACAGTCACGGAAAGTTACGAGCTTCAAAACAGTCTTTCTATGTTAAACGGATCGGAAACGAAAACTCTCAGTGCCGAAGCCACGAACATTTTAAATAGTTTGCCCGATTTAGTTGTTATGGAGAAACAATACATTGTATTTCCCATTCGCTGAATAATTGTTTCTTCAGTTAACCATTTCAATTACAGTATCTCCTTCCTATTTATTTTGTTTTTTCATCCGTATTATAAGAACAGATTATTGTACCTGTATGAAACATGCTTTACAACATTATTTGCCTAAGAATTCTTTTGAAAATGGAATGAATTAATATGAAGTTGGAAACCTCAGGGTTCGAACTGAAGAGTCGGCAATGAGGGTTGCAACTTTCCTATGGATTTTTTTTTTAATCAGACGTTCATCCATGGCCACAAAATGATTTTAATCGGTAATGCACAAAGGAAGGTTAAAAAAGCTTTTATTGTCATCGTTACTCAAAACTCGATGCATAATTTCAAAAATGACAAATTAATGGAATGCAGAAAAAACGTTCGTAACCCCTTGCGCCGTAAATAAGGAAAAGACACTTCAAGCAACACAGTCGATTTGTTTTTCTCCAGTAATCTTTAATTTTTTTTTTACATTTTTCTTGGAAACTACGAAACCAATACGCACTAAACTTCTACCGCACTTGCACCGACATAATGACAATCTATTGTGAAAATTTCAACCCGATTATTTTGTGGTTTTTTAAAAACTGTGAGCCAAAATTATTTTCCAGTTTTCTAGGAAACTGCTCAACGAATAGGCACCAAACTTCTATCAGACTTACACGTATGTAAGAAAAATCTATCGCGAAAATTTCAACCCGACCCCTCTTGTAATTTCTTAAAAATCCTGGAGAAACCACTTTTCCAGCAATTTCTTCTTTTCCAGTTTTCTTGGAAACTATCGAACAAATAAACACCAAACTTTTATCAGACCTACACTCATAAAGATAATTTATCGTGAAAATTTCTGTCCAATGTCTTCGGTAGTTCTTCTAAATTTTGAAAAAACCACTTTTCCAGGAATTTTGTTTTTCAGTTTTCTCGGAAACTAATGGACCAATAGGTACCAAACTTCTTTTAGACTTCGTCTCATATAAGAATTGCCTTTCGTGAAAATTTCAGCCTTGTCCTTTCTGTAATTTTCTCAAAACCGTGAACCAAAAATTTAGGGAATACATACATACATGTATATACGAAAAACAAATTCGATCAAAATGGGAAAATGGTGTCATTAGTTTTCTTTTGTCGTGAAATGGAAAATTTCCATTTACCTACCCCTAAGCTCCACATGAGGTCAATTTTGCAAACTGTGTAAAAAGCGTACTCCTTATCAAGTCACTCCAAATAAAAAATTTTATTTATCAAACGCTCGTACCCTGAAAAATTCTTGATTATGAAGTAAAAAATATAAGAGAAACCAATGTTGGGCACTTGGATCCAAAATGTTCTAACCTCTCCACACTGCCAAATAAAATCTTGAGGACGCCATTGTATGTAATATTTTAAGACTGAGTTTTCGATTTTTTCATCTTTTGAGTTTTCAATAAAACTTTGAATAAGGTTGAAGACTTTTATGGCTTGCACATTCGTGTTAAAATGTTTGAAATTCATCCAATAGTTTCGAAGGAATAAGCTTTGAAACTTTTTCAAATTCTTCATGTTGTATCACTTGTACCAATGACAAACGTAAATTCTTCGATTTCAGCCGGAAATTTTCATTGTAATTAAAGACTATATAAAGGACATAATTGGTTAGCTGGTTTTTAAATGGAAGTAAATACAAAATTTGAATTTCGGACTTTTTCTTGTATCTGACGGACATACTTTGGTTGGGAGAGAATTAGCGCACTACTAATGTACTCGCGTCGTAAAAGTGGTCAAAGACAAGCAGGCGCGCAATCGAATAACTGATCCCTATAAAATATCCTAAGAAAAAGGAAATAAGAGATAAATGGGCTATTTTCCCGTTTATTTTTGCTGTTTTTCAAAGCGCCAAATAGAACACATTCTTGAAATATGGCATGACCAAAAACTTTGGGTACTTAGCTAAGGGCCAATTTCAAAAGGTATTTTTAAGAAATCGAAGTACTGCGAAAAAAAATGAATACCTTTCCAGCAATACCAAATAAAAAAATTTCGTAAGATGAAGTACCGAAAAAATGTGAAATGTTCTTAAATTTTTCATCAAGTTACCATATTTAGGCAGAGAAATACAGCGGAAAATTGGAAATTTCAGTGTTCGCACTATTCACCACCATCGATGAACTAGCGCAGTGCATAAACAAATCTCTCACATTTTCTCTCGGCATCATCCGGTGCATGAGAAATGAAAATTATATTTAACACATTTTCGAAATAAGCAACAACGAACAACTATTCGGCTCTTTTCTCTTCGAAAAATTATTACGAAAATACAATTTGCAAAAGCTGACCGAATAAATTTTCTACCTGGATTTCAGATAAAATTTTTCTTCAGAACCGTGGTCAAAAACAGGAATCAAATACATGTTCATCGATATTATTTACAAACACAAATTAATATTAATAAATACATCTACATTTGATCACACCGCGGATGATGTCGGACTACTTCCGCTTAATTCTTCAGGCGCATTTTTTTGGAGCGTAAGCAATTTCTTCTTAATTTTCTCCGCATCAGCGATCAACTTTTTGTAAGACTTTCTTTTAAATTTCTGAAAACGAATAATGAAATTGGGTAAAACCAAAAATCAAAGCAATTAAAAAAAATACTTAGTACATATACGATTTTTCGTTTGTATTAGGTACGTTATGCATAACATCACACTTAACTTATTCCAAATATGATTTGAGAGTTCAAATATAAAGCATATAATTCTTAGGTTAGTGACACCGCAGTGATTTTTACAGCTGCGAATACGGAAATTTTATGCAATCGTAATCATCACAGCATGCAATAATATCTATTTTTGTAGACGGAACTTGTCCAAATTTATCATCAACTTCATCTTACTTAAGCCTAATTTCCTGTCATTTAAATATATCTGTATTGTTACCTTATGAATTTATCAACATAGACTCTTCTAGGAAAAACTTTTGATTATTTCCAGTAAGGATTGAATAAAACGAATCAAACGATAAACACTAATAACATATTACTCACTCTAATTATTTTTTGGATAAGATTCAACAACGTGGTTAACATAGAAGAATCAGTAACTGACAAATCTAAGTAGTTCAATCCTTTCAACAAGACGGCCTGTTGATTCGGATCACCCAGATCGATAATCGTGTTGCATAATATAACTGCTAAATTATAATGGACATTGAAACCGGACGGAGACTGAAAATACCAAGCAGAAACTGAGTAAAAATTATGACAAATATAACGTTAATGCTTAAGCCTATCAACTTATTGCATCGAAGTATGAGAAGGTAAAGACAAAAATACAACGAGCCGCTATCGAGTACACACATACATCCTCATATGAAACCAAAAAAAATTTAGCATTCAAAAAATTGTTTTATTTTATCTTCACACGTTATTTAAATCTACATCTTACACAATTACAACAAAATTTCACTGGATTATAGCCCGGAAAGTGTACATAAATGAAACTTTTCCAACTAATCGTACCACAGTTATAGACGTTGAAAATATTTCCTATTAAATTTTCTATTTATACGATTTCATACCGAATAAATTCCGAAAAATTAATTTAAATCCATATAATTGCGTATATTTTTCATAAAAAATGCCAATAGTATCAGTCGCAAACAGGCAATACATATGGAAGCGTTTTTTTCGAAGCTGATCTTCCAGATTAATGGTATACATGTCTATGAACCGTAATTATTTTTCAAAAATATTCTAGATAAATTTTTACAAGTTCAGCAGAGGAATACTTCTATGTTTGAAGATAAAGCAAGAATCACTTCCTATAAAGACAAAATCAGAGTCAAGAACTTTTGTTTAATTTTATTATTGTAATTTCTTGGTCTCAATTGTTGCTCCATAACAGACCGTCAATGATTATAAGAATTTTATTGGATTTTACTACAGGATTCCAACAAACTATCCAAAGACTGAATGATTTTAATTTACGTTCATCAAATTCCACTACCAACTACAACAAATATCACAGACATTTACTCAAATACTCAATACATGAAATGAAGGTTTTTCTTTAATGCGAAAATTTTAAACCCAAATACTGGATTTAAATGAATTTCGATACATTTCGTAAGAAGAAAAAAATTCAATCGATATTTCTTTCAACGTGGTTCAATTTTAAATGTCTTAATTATAAGTCGTAAAAATTTTGATTGGGAATTGTGATTTTTTTAAATTGTTTGTCGGAATAAGGAAAATATTTATTTTTTCTGACAGAAAAATTACAAAACCATCTCCATAAGTCTTCAAGTTTTCATGAATCACCGTTTGCTCTTTCCTGAAACTATAAAATTGTGACTTTTTGCCAGAGTAACACACTGTGAATTAAGAAATTGTATTCTTCACTGAGTTTATTCACATACCTACATACTTGAAGAAATACTGCTCACAAAATATTTTCTATTTTATTTGATTTCTGACAAAATAAATTTGAGCTAAAACATAATTCTTCATGGATCATAAAATGACCGCATTTATCTCAACCAATATTTCATCGTCTTTTCTTTACTCTATCTCAAAAAAAAAAAAAAAAAAATTCAACTTCTAAAATAAATGAGTCACAGACGAACACAATCATACCTGCACAAACATGGGACTGACAATATCGCACAGCACCTTAACAACACACTTCTGATCAACTTCACTAAGAGGATTATGAAACGGTGCATCGAATAAAGTCGTCATGGTAGGTATAAAAGCATTCTCGAATAACGACGGCGCCCACGGGCATTGTTTCGCAAAAAACGGAAAGAAAAAATTGAGGCAGTCTCGTATTTCAACCGACACTTCTGAAAATTGCAAAATCCATTACAGGATAGTTACTTCCAATGACATAAATAACAGGAGTTTATATACTTACTCGAACTCGGATGAAACCACATCAAAATCAATCTCGTTAGCACTTTAGCAGATTTTAATTTTCCAGTAGCCATTAGCTGACATAGACCATGAACCACAACTAATCTAACCTCCATCGACTGCAAAGTATAAATGGTTGGAATTAAAATTTCAACAACCAAGAAGACAAATTAATGAAAAAAACTTCCATCATTACCTCGTCGTCGAGTAAATCAACAAGAATGCTGATGAACGTATAACCAGAAATCATATCTTCAGAATTTTCGTTCTTTTCCGGGTCTTTAACGGAATTATCTTCATCGTTTTCACAATCAGCGCCAGAGTTTTCGTTTCTTTCAAAACCATTTTTCTCATCTACATAAATATTTCCATACTTCAGAATGAGATTTCAAGAAGTGTTTATGCACTGAAGGTAAAAATTACTGTAATTTTACATTCATCGAAATTGTTGATGTTGAATGCAATCGGCCCGAAACAGAGGAGGAAATCAAAAATCACTTTCAGAGCGCTGACACAAATATCGCTATTGCCACACTGAAAATTCAAATAAAAAAAATTTAGTCGGAGCGTATTGAAATTAAGTGTTGCTTTCAAAATGAATTCGTTCATTTTGTATAACATATACTTCAGAAAAGAATACTTATAATACCGGTAATGAAGAATTATTGACAAATTAGCAGAAGCCATGATGGAGAAATCTGAGTTCAAGATATTTGATGGAAACCAGAGGGACCAACCAAGTACCGGAATTGATTTGAAATTTATCAACAAACACAAAGAAACAATTACTGGCGTAACTCAAATTCTCATTTTAAATCAGAATTACGCAAAATTATATTAGGAGCAAACCCCCACTCGTATCATGTACTTTTACTGAAATTCATGAAAATAAATTTTTGACATTGAAAACTTGATTTTAATTAACAAACAAATTGAATAATTTTCTAGTTCTCACAAGAAAAAAAAAACCAAAACAATACTATAAACTTAATTTCTCATCAAACATGAAATGAATTTTGAGAACAGCATCGACTTCGTATAAATTCTGGAGCATAGCTCTCAACGATACGTGAAACAGAGCTAACTGCAATATTATTTATTATTATTATATATTTCTGAGTCATTGAATCATACGAATTTTTTTATTTTAAAAAAATGTCAGACGTAAAGGGAATTTTTATTTAATATCTACCGTGCGAGTTACAAAGCTGGTTGAAGAGTGGTGGAGAAACTCTTAAATAACATTTGTATATAAATTATGATTTGGATCAAGAAGGCATTTTCGAGTTTTGAGTTCAACTAGAGGCCGGAAATAATCGTTAAGAATAAACTATTCAATTATCATCCGACATTTTCCTCTAATCTTCACCTTTTTTTTGAAATTTAAAATAGTTTTTTGACAAGTATGGTTATACCATCACCGAGCTTTGCTCGGATGTGAAAAAATATAAAATTTTATTAATTTTAATCAAGCTGGAGAATTTCAGTAGTATATTTATTAGGTATATCTATCTGCATTATCGTATTTGTATATCTCGAGAATTACGATCGCAATATTTAACTCACACTTCATTAATCATAAATTATAATCATAGCAGTTTAGGCCTACCAAAAAAACATTTCTTATTCATTACTTTTAGGGTTAATCAATTTTTCAATGTTCGTTGTTATCACTTGCTGCTGGTTGATAGATTGAGATGCTCGTATATCTGTTCAACGAATTTTCTCACACTTGAGACCTATGTAGATCGTTTTTTCGTAACCAAATACCTCTATACTGTAATATTTAGCGACATCATCGGTCAAGTTCTTCATACCCAGATACAATTATTGCTCTTATTAGAGTATAGGGTTCACAATTTAAAAGAAAAAAAAAATACAAAAAATATTAAAAAAATAAATCGAAGGGACAGGTTACAGGAATAAAAACGATATTAGGACATACATAAAAAAGGAAACAATATTAGTATAAATAAACAAATTTAAACCTAAAAATAACACAGATGATGATGATGCAAAAATTCGCACTTAAAATTATTTTAACATTGGTCTTACTTTTGTAATGAAAAGATGATTAAATTTTTTTTTGGCTTACCAACGCAAAAAATGTAGTGAAATGTTCTTGGGATAATGACTTATCTCGGAGGCAAAATGAACCAAGAACTTCGGTTGCTAACGGCGCAACGATGGAATTGTTACTCTGCGAACAGAAAAATAACATATCAATGTCGAACAATTACAAACACATCTATTCGACATAAAAATCACTTAATTTTCACAAAATATAATTAAATCTGAAGATAATTAAAAAATTCTGATTTTTAATGAATACTACCATTTTGTATCTAAATTAAATTAAGTAAATCATGAAAAAAAAAGAGCTTTACCCTCAACGCGGGCAAAACTAAAACTTGAACAAGGGTTCTTAATTCCGGTGTCAAATGTTTCACATACGTCAAATGCAAAGTTTCACGTAAAATGGTAATACAACGTTCCACAATCTCGATTTCAACATTTTGTAGAGGATTTCCCAAATCTTCCTAAAAAAAAAAGAAAATTTTCAAATCTTCGAATAATCGACCCATTCTATTGAATTCCCGAACATTCCGAGACGTACTTCCTCTAAAGACTCTAACAAATCATTATCCACGTTACAAGTATCACTGGCAACAGTTATTTGTTTATCGAAAAAGGAATCCTTTAACCGCCCAATTTTTGTTCGCACATCCAAGATTTTAACCTTCAGTTCTTCAGCTTTAGAAAACTCTTCCAAAATAACAGCCTCATCTTGAGCTTCTCTTAGTTCATCCAATTTTACTTCTAGTTGAGCTAACTAAAATGATAAAAAAATAAAAATAAGTAAGAGCAGGTATCGCAAGAATAGACGTTCGAGAAAAACTATAAGTAGGTACCTTAAATTTAATATTTGGATCGGTAATCGACTCTGAATGACGTTCAATACCGGCTTTCGAGGGTCCATCGTTCATATTTTCATTTTTTACAGAAACATAATTTTTTTCAGAAACATCTCGGAAAGGTGGATTCAATAAATCATTAATTAGTTCAGCAATTTTCGAAATACTATCATTTAAGTTTGTTTGTAGCATAAAATATAATTCTACTACATGTCTAATTGTTTTCATATCAACACGACGCAGTAAATTTAAACAAAGTTGTTTCAGTTCTTTTCTGCGAATGAAGTTCAAACAAATTAGCAATTAACTATCTATCCACAAACTCGTGAAAAACAATAAAAGAAAAATATTTCACCTTCCAACTTCATCCGCATAGTCGTAAACTTTACTTAACTCAATTAACTGGATCAAAATAAATTCTTGTTCGCGTTTTTGCCACGGTTTTTCTACATCTTCTGTATTTACAGAGAAATTAAAATACCTGCAAAACAGACAAGTCAATATTAAATTCTGAATTGTAATGATGGTCGTCAATATAAATGATTTCTCACGTTTTAATGTATTCGCAAAAAATACTTAAATCAGGTAACAAGCCCACTTCCGCCGCGTCGTAAGATGAATTTGAGTCCCATCGATAATCATTCTTCTCACTGACCATTTTAGACGAGTAGAACACGAAACAGCGCCAAAGAAATGCGCTCTCACACGTCAGCTTATCGTAAGAAATTACGTGCAACTGATCCATAAGATCATCTAAAATTTCTCGAACATCATCAGAACATTGCTCCCTGAGACATTAAGATTTATTAACATTCAACAAGAGATGATATGAAATAAGTCATGATTACGTACTGAAATAAGGCCATTATGGCTCTTGTCATCCATTCCATAGCGTCTACGTTCAAATCCAGCGCTCCGAGCAGATTTAAGAAGTTCCCATCCATCCTTTTCAGCCATGCATGAAGTAAAACTTTCTTTACGGTATTCTTTACGGCCTCTAAACATAAAAAAATTTATATTCAGACAAAAATGTTCACACGAATTGGAATTTACCGGAAAAATTATAACCGTTGTTGTCATATAAGCCAGTATACAGCAATTTCTTTCTAAATTCGATTGTAAATTGTTTCAAGTGCAGTTTACTAAGTACTTTGTACGCTTCCATCCGTACTTTTTCCGATATATCGTCGACTCGAGAAATAATCTTTAGAACATCTGCTTTATGTGCTAGGGACAGTTTTGACAAAGCTAACTTTCGAACTTCAGCACTTGAATCAGTTTCCGCGCAGTTTATCAACACTGGAAAAATTATTATTCATGTTTGAAAGTGAATCATAGACAAATTTATAGCTTAGTGATTTAGTCTTTACTTCTAGTCACTGGGCATTGAGGATCAGATCTATCCTGCAAGCGAAAAATTGCAAGAACTGCTTGAATTCGAATTATAGGAACCTTATCCTGTAAAACACAACAAATAACTGGATAAATTCGAAGAAGCTGGATCATTGACAATATTGACAGTTAGATCGAACTGACCTTAATTCGTTCTTTCATCATTCCTACGACAATGTCACAAATTTCACAATCTAAATCAGCATTTGGGCTTAGATGAGAAAAGAATTTCACAATGAACTGACAAATTCTTTTACGAATAATCATGTCAGAAATGCCATGAGCCTAGAAGAAAACCAACTTTCCATACATCCAGCAAAAATAGAGGCATCTTTGAAAGCTCCCATAAGTTAATAACCTACTTACTCCATTCAAAAAACTAAATACATCATACAAAAATTTCATGCATTCATCGGGTGGAGCTTCATTTTTGGTAGAATTTAATTTTGCAATAGAAATTAGAAAGTCAACGGCAAATTCTATTACTCGATCGGCGCTGTGATTAAATTCAACCGGGACTTTGAAAACCACTTTTAAACAGGTCACAAAACTTGCTGTAAAGTCATTTAATGTTGTCTAAAACAAATTAAGAACAATATAGTTTAACGAGAGAGTTTCAACAAAATGAAGTTAATTGCATAAAATTACTTACTTCGGTGAAAATACGAGTGAGTTTAGCAATTAGTTGAGAAAAAGCAACAACATTGGATTGAGCCTCATCGAAAATCGCAATAATGGCTGATATTTTTTCAATTTTGAATTGACCCATTTTAAACTTGCTACAGCTTACAAACTGTCTAACAATAAACGCAAGTAAAACATGACGAACTGGAAAAAATGAATTCATTTTAAAGCAACAAAAACAAAACCGGTATTGGTAACATATCTAAATCAATAGATTCTTACTTTGTAATAAAATAAGTTCACGGTTTGGAGAGATTAAATTCGAATAAGGAAAGTAAAAATTTCATTTTCTTATTTTGAGAAAGAAAATATATTCATAGTACAAAAATGAAAAATGACCAGTTAACGATATTCGAGATCCGCGGAATCAACAAATTCACAAAGCTAACCAATAATCAAAATTAATTCAGAGAAATTAGAGAAATTAAAAAGGAAGGTAATAAATTGACAAATGCTAAGAAAATTGTAAATGAGCGGTAAAATTTGAACTGAATGAAACAATAACCCAAACAAAACAATTTTTTCCTTGAAGTATTTTAGGTTGCACGAAGTCCGCATAAGCAGATTTCACAGAAAAATTCATAGGTTTTTTTTCACAATGACAAGACTATTATAATCATTAACACGGAAAAACATTAAAAATAAATTGTTTCTCGCATAACTCGGTGCTGAAATTTGCTAAAAAATGTGAAAAAGCTTTGTTCTTCTCATCTCCTCTTTACCGAAGTTCATTCATGCTCCGTAAACTTTGTACTTTATAACGTCATGCAGTAACTGCTAAAAATACACGGGCTACCTGCAACGTACATTGTAAAATCCCAAACACATAAAACACACTCGTTTCGAAAATGCTTGTAAATGACGTAACTCTCATTGAAAAAGATTTTCGAATAATTTTATTGGAGTAGAAAGAATCGAAAAAGAAACATTAGTAAAGTTGCAATTGAATTATCTATACTCCTTTCTGTTAACGAATAATTTTTCGATTTGAAAATACTTGGTGGAAACAGGAAACAACTTATGCGTCTATTCGTTGAAATAATGTTCTCGTTGTAGATTTTTTCTTACGTTACTGAACTCACTTCGAAATTCGTGCTGCAAAGTGTTTGTATGTATAATTTTTTTATCTTTCTCGACACAACACTATAATCGAATTGATTCATCTGATATCTCGCCACAACATTTCTACCAGCATCCCAGTAATTCATTTACAGTGTACAGGTACTTTTAATTCATACTGCATTAGACACAATGTTGATCATTGTATAGTAGTGTAATTATCCGTTTGCATTATGACCGTTCATGTAACTGCTATTTCGACGCTGTTGATTATCAGCGATAATGATTTTATGATAGTTCCAGAAATTGTTGTCTTTAATGCAATAATTTATTTATTTTTCATTTTTAGCTAACGCATTTTGCTACGTTTTGCCAGTTTCGTTTTTATTAGTTCAATTATGATCTTGATGAATATTAACAGCGCCGTTTTTCTTCTATTAAGTAAGTCAACACGGTTGTTTCAAGTTCTTGAGCTATGGGCTTCGACATCGTTTCTTGTAGAATTACTTTTAAAACGGAAAAACATTGCTAATTTCGTACTAACTGTATTATTTCGTAACAATGACGAAACGTTTGTTATGCTTCCGCCTTTTGTGATAAGAAACAAAGGTTTTTGTGAATCCGCGCTCTGCATGTTCGTGTGTTTTTAGTAAACTTTTGTGAGATATTTATACGTAATTAGTATTGTAATTCACTTTGTAGGTGAATGATTTTTTGCGAACGTCCGTTATTTGTACGATGAGATACGTTCGGAATTCTTGAAAAGCATTGTGGCAATCATCACCATCCGGTATGGGAGCTTCATTAGATAAACCGAAAACTGACAAACACAACGAACATGGCTGCGGCAACGGTCTCAAGTTTGGTGTGGCCAGTATGCAAGGCTGGCGAGTCGAAATGGAAGATGCTCACTGCGCTATTACCGGGCTGAGTGATGAACTGAAGGATTGGTCCTTCTTCGCCGTCTTCGACGGCCACGCCGGCGCCAAAGTTTCCGCTCATTGTGCTGAAAATTTGATGGCATGTATCGTGAATTCGGAAGAATTTCAAAGATCCGACATTACGAAGGGTATCAGGTATAACGAGTCCACACCGTAACGACTTAGCATCCACACAGTGAACCGAATTTCGTCTGTTTGATCAACTTGAATTTATTTTATTTTTAGTCAGAAAATTCTGACTAAAATAATAGCGTTGTAATATTTAGTCATCTCGAAATTACCCAGTTTCACCTCCCAGTCCATTTCATTATTAAGGAATCATGAAAATGTCTAGTTTGTTTATCATTGCAGAATTAATGAAATTTGGTTTTAAGTACAAGTTTGAAGCGTCTGTTTCATTGCCTCTTCATTATCCCTATAATGATAAACTGAGTTTCTGGGGAAAAAGTGGCTGGAAGCAGCTGTTTAGAAAAGTGATGAAATGTGAATTTTTCGTCAGGAGTAAAATATAACCATAAATTAGATATAATCTGTTTCTAATTAATGAGCTTATAATACCTATATTTAGGGTTACGCTGTAAAATAGTGAAAATATTTTTATAAATTACAAAAATAGGTGAACGCAGAATTTTTAAGTCAGCTTGTCGCTGTAAATTTGAATTTTGAGAAAAGCTGCGTTAATTGCCTGAATTTTTGTTCTCATCTGTTCGTATCAACATTTAACTGGTTTCATGACATTATTGTAATAGTTCAAACGCTGATAGCGCTCAGAAAGGACGCTAAACACCTTCGGGGCGTGAAAACTGTTAGTCCGTGAAGTTTTAAATATTAATGTTTTTATCGGTAATTTGTATTTTAAAAAAAATTTTATTTGTGAAAAAAACGATTCACTGTAATTTGCCTTCCAGTCAGTAGCTCTGCGTTCTATTGTGCAGACTGCATTTCGCTGTATTTTTATATTCTACCAAATTTTTCTTGCGACTACAACAAAGTTGTTGAAACACTTGTTTTTATTCATTATTATTCAGTTTGATGAAGAGGCAAATTTTATTGAAACTACCTTTTCTATCATTTAAAAAGTGTTATTTTGTTGATGAGCTATCATGAAAAATTTATCTGAAAGTTCATAGCTAGTTGCCTGTATTTGTTTCTATCAATCGTTATTGATCGTATTCGTGTTTAGAATTTGATGAATATTTCGCCAAACTTAATATAGTTATTATTACACGTTGTATTTCCAAATTTTATTTTGTCAACCGAAAGTTCCATTATTTGTGCGAAATCGTGCCAGTTCCTGTGAGAATATTGTAACTTTATGATATTAGAAGTCCTTTCTTTTGATTGTTTGTTGAGTTCGACCCACTGTGCGTTATGGCTTTAACTTCCTCGGTAAACTCTCTTTAATGTGGCCATGTTTTTTCATTTATTTTTTAGATCTGGTTTTCTAAGTTTAGACAACAGTATGCGTACTCTGCCTGAGTTGGCGAGCGGCGAAGACAAATCGGGATCGACGGCGGTATGTGCTATGGTTTCACCGCAACAGATTTTTGTGGCTAATTGCGGCGATTCTCGTGCCGTTTTATGTAGTGCCGGTGCTCCATCATTCAGTACGCAGGATCATAAACCCGTGTTACCCGGAGAAAAAGAACGTATCCAACGAGCAGGAGGTATGATCATTAATTGCAGTAATTTTCCTGGTTAATTTTTTTAAACGCTGGAAACATTCGCCTGATTAATTTGAATAACTAATCTTATTTCAAATATTGTTCTACTATCTGCGTAGACGAAGACGAATTCTCTGTAGTATAAATTGTGCGTATATGGGGCTACTGTGTAGTGCTACGTTATTACTGTATCCTAATATGGGTACAGAAATCATGTTTCATCTGGATTTATCTGCAACCCTAGCCGATACGTAGGAAATTTGTTTTTGTACGGCTCAAAATGAGCTTAACCGAAAGTTTTTTAATGCAGTCTTTTATGATGTTAAATTTTGAATTCTTAAAATACTTATCACCGAATCTTAATTCTAACACATCCGACGAAACGTCTATACTAGGAACTCATTCTTGACATTAAATTAGTCATCTCCATCGAGACATCACTCCCAACACTTTTCATGCAAGTTTTGAAACAATCGCGTTAGAAAAATCGGTAAGTAAAAAAATTATGAAAATATATAATTGAACAAGCAAGCTCGTAGGTATTTGACTGAAAATGTTCAAATGTCAGCACTCATGGTGCTTAAATTCTTTCATAGATAAATTTGAGCCGATCAATACCAAATCAATGAAGAAAAAATAAGTGAAGAAAGTAAAGATTTCAAAGATCAGTCATATGAATGAACCAAATGTTAACCGCATTTCCATGTTCCTAACCTCTCATTCTAACCCTTTCCATCTAATTCGGCCAGCAACTATTAGCATTTCCACTTTCCGCTTCCTAGCTCCTATTTGTCCCTTTCCTTCTGAATTTCTCCCAGTCCCTCTATCTCTTTTCTCGTCTTCCTTAGAAGAAAAATATAATCGAGATGAAATCTAAGACAACGAAATTGTAAGGATCATTTGGATTGCAGAATTACAGAACAGAAGTCGGTTTTCCTCCGGTAAAATAATGCATTATTGATACGAATTTGAAACCTCAAGACTCCATTTTCTTTAATCAACTATCTCCATTCGAAATTATGTAATTATTTTCAAAAAATGCCTATGTGAAATACTGCATCAAAATTCATTTAGTAGTTCTCCAGCGATATTTGAACAAGTATTTGCCCTATAATTTTTTAAATTAATATACCAGCTGTTACCCGTAGCTTCACCTGCGCTACGTCTACTGATCATTTAAGTATTTTTTCCTTTTTTCATTTCACCTCCTCCATCGGAACCCTAAATTATCAAATAATTGTTTCAATCAAAAATCTGAGAAGAAATTTAAATTCGGCCTCCAAAAAATGTATCTTATCGTATATCACAGGATAATATAAGAAAAATTTATCTTAATTCATTTATTGTGTTCCTAAAGTATTCAAGTATTGGTTAAATACAAAACTGGACTGAAAATCTGAATTTAGGGCCCCAAAAATATACTCTACAATTTATCATTTAATAATATAACGTGGAAATCTTTTTATTGTTTCACGGGGTCCAACAATTGATTCAATACAAAATTGGGTAAAATTTGAATTCAGCGCCCCAAAATAGGATATTACACTATGTATTACTCTATATTACGAGAGAAAATTACTTTAGGCTGAAACTAGATGAAAAAAAGTTAGGTTAAAAACGAATTTTTAAAAAATACGCTTTTATAATTTGAAGAAGAAAATAACGGCGAAAGAGAAAATAAAATTTCTTACTTTTTTCCATGACAGAAACAAAACAGAAATTGAAAAAACAACTGATAAAAACGGATATAAGTGTATGTGTGCGTGTGTCGCAACACGTGAAAGCAGCGCTGAAGTTGGTCATGCGGTGTATTTCAACGAATTGAGTGAATAGAATAAAAGCGTATAACAAAGTAAAACAGAGAGGGAGGGAGCGAAAGAGAAAGAGAGAACAAAATATTACAGTGGGAGTTTTTTCAATTCTCTTTTACTCGTTTTCATTCGTGGCAAAAAATACAGATGGTAAAAATTTAACTCTAGGGAGGAGACTACAAGCTTTCAAAATAGTTTCAATCTTCCATAGGACAACACAATTTTTTCTGGATAATTTCAAGCAAATCTGTTCAAGGGTTCTGGAATAATAAGAGTTTCTAACAATTTTTAGCTTTTAGTATTTTATGACATGGAGAGATATGTAGATGTACTAAAAAAGCCACTAGCCATAGGAAGGTATGTGTTACGATTGATTCTTTTTGATGTGGAAGCATCGTATCCTTCGGTAGGGGATATGCGAGACTTAGCGCATCGGACAGTCAGATCGTAACTTAGTCAGTCGTAAGTCTCGTTGACGTGTCTTGCGTGTGGTTTTCTGGTTGTGAGCGTACCCGTTGTCAACTGAAATTGAACACAACATTTCAATTTTGAAACAAACATCTTATATTTCATTCAATAATTCCTCAGCTTCTATCTAAGCTAGCGAGCTGAAGTTGGTGTTCATGGAAATAGGATAAAATATGTATGTATAATTTTCTAATCATCTTTAGCAATTTGGAAATAAATAAATGAAAAAAAACGCAAATCTGGAAAATTTCCCGTTTTCTGGAATCCAGAAACCTCTCCTCTTTTATTCAATGATACCTCATTCACTATTCAAGAATGTTCTGTAATTCTGCAATCCAAATGATCCTTACAATTTCGTTGTCTTAGATTTCATCTCGATTATATTTTTCTTCTAAGGAAGACGAGAAAAGAGATAGAGGGACTGGGAGAAATTCAGAAGGAAAGGGACAAATAGGAGCTAGGAAGCGGAAAGTGGAAATGCTAATAGTTGCTGGCCGAATTAGATGGAAAGGGTTAGAATGAGAGGTTAGGAACATGGAAATGCGGTTAACATTTGGTTCATTCATATGACTGATCTTTGAAATCTTTACTTTCTTCACTTATTTTTTCTTCATTGATTTGGTATTGATCGGCTCAAATTTATCTATGAAAGAATTTAAGCACCATGAGTGCTGACATTTGAACATTTTCAGTCAAATACCTACGAGCTTGCTTGTTCAATTATATATTTTCATAATTTTTTTACTTACCGATTTTTCTAACGCGATTGTTTCAAAACTTGCATGAAAAGTGTTGGGAGTGGTGTCTCGATGGAGATGACTAATTTAATGTCAAGAATGAGTTTCTAGTATAGACGGTTCGTCGGATGTGTTAGAATTAAAGTTGATAAATTTAAACCGTTTCCTTCCGAGTCAAAATGCGTGCAAAAATTGTTGAAACTGAATATACGAAGGCAACAAATTTTCCATTGCGATTCAATAGGTAGAACCCCCAAAAAATTTTTTTATTATGAGAACGTAGAATTCGTAGTCGCGATGGTTACTTTTGAGTGACGTAACTCAACTGGGAATCAGAAAAATAATTCGGTGACTTCAATTATTCGAAAGAATCTACTTCGGTGGGAGGTCATTTTGAATAAAATTTTAAATAATTTTTTTTGTAGCTTTGTTCGTCTATTTAAATATGGCAGATACCTAATATTGTAAATTTTAATTTTGTCTCGCACTATTTTCGGTCTTGAATTTTTCCATTTTGCATATTATTTAGGTATACCGTTTTGCCCATTCAGAGAGTGAAAGAATTAAATTTTTTCTACAAATGTTCTTACTATATCTTGATAATTCGATCACATTGCAGGAAGCGTAATGATCCAACGAATAAACGGTTCGTTGGCCGTATCGCGAGCCCTCGGCGACTACGAATACAAAAATGTGGAAGGCAGAGGTCCTTGCGAGCAGTTGGTGTCGCCGGAACCAGAAATTTTCGTCAGGGATAGAGATGAGAAGGATGAATTTTTAGTATTAGCGTGCGATGGCGTGTGGGATGTTATGTCTAACGAAGATATATGCAATTTTGTACGATCTCGCCTTCTCATTACTGATGATCTCGAAGCCATTACCAATCAAGTAGTCGATACTTGTCTTTATAAGGTAAGCTTCTTACAATTTCTGAGTTCTATATTGGTTGAGAAAATTCCGTTGACATTTATGTTCGCATTTTATGTGAAATCGATGTGAAATAGAAAATTATCTGGCTCTGAGTAAAAATTATATCTTTCACCAGAAAAGCAAGTTTTCGAAAGATTGAAAGGTATGAAAATTTTGTTTTATCAAGTTATTAAGAATGAAATTTAATGTAACTACATAAGGATAATCAATCTGTCGTGGAAGATTCAATTCCATCTCTTTCGTCGTTTTCTCAGAATTTTGAAAAAACATTTTTTCCTTGAAGTTTTTGTTTTCCATTTTTTCTAATTGGAACCAAACTTCTTTCAGACCTGCTCCAATATGAGAACTACATCTCGTGAAAATTTCAGCCGTATCCATCTCGTAGTTTTCTAAAAATCTTGAACACAAAATTTTGGTCGATACATATGCATATATATTCTACAATTGTTTTCTTTTTCATGAAATGGATAATTTTCATCATTGCCACCGCCAACCATTTTGCGAGGTCAATTTTAATACCCCGGTTGCAAGCAAACTGGTCAAAAACTACATTTCCAGCGGACCTTGGCGGGCAAAAATTTTTTGAAGTTACAATATGCGCGTCATCAGAATTTTCAATTTGTTGCACTCATCCAAAAATTCTGAAATTGATAATTATATATTATATGGACACGTATGATAATATTTGACAAAAAAATTATGATTTCCCCTCCCAGCCGCCTCTCTGCAAGTGAGACAATTTTATTTAATTTTTGAAAAATTTTTTGTAATTTCTGAAAAAATTTTTATAATTTTTTCAACATTTATTGCAGAATGAAAAATTAAAACATAATCGGTACTTATAGATCTTTGGTACCTCTGTAACATGCTACTGCAATCCCATACAGTTTCCAACAGTAGATCTTGAGAGAATTTTTTTTTTTTTCAAAATTAAAATTTTTGTATCAACAGAAATAATAATTTCGAAAATGATGATGTCTAACGAAATTGAATGTCAATCTAAAAGCAACCTTTAAAGAAAAACCCAGCTGATTTGATACAAAAACCAATTTCCTATGCTAAATCCAACTGTATTGATCAAGCTGTGAAATGAAAATCGTAACGTCACAAAAATTGGTCCCTCGACACTTAGTTTTGAGCACCAACAGTTTTTTTAGTTGACTTTTGATGTGTAAAAATCTTAGCGCTCGGTCTATAGTAAGGGCTAAATTAGAATTATGATCGTCAGATTTGTGTAACTGTAACACTTACAATTGTAACTCTCGTTTGTATATGTGTATGTGTGTTGTTTGCTTGCGCAACGCACAACCACACTATTATTATGTTTACATATCATTCCTTGAGGAGTATACCCCGTATACCCCCAGCAGAACTCACGCCTGTCTTTAATTCCTTACTCCCAAAAATTTACCCGATTCACCATAAATTTGCGATCGTTTTCGTCATTTTTTCTCTAGTTTCTACTTATATAATTGAATAAAAGTGAAAATCGGTCCCCCAACAGTTTTCAGCTTCACTTTTTTGTACCAATTCATACTTGATAAGTAAAGTTGGCTTTGCCCATGTTTATCCGACTGAGGTATTTTCGATAATGTCTTGAAACGACATTTTTCGCCCAGAAAAATGAGTAAGTGATAAAATCGATTTTCGGAAAATGCACCCGTTAGTCGTTGTTTGTGTTTGATTTGGATCCTTTTTGAACAAATTAATTCCATCATTTAATGAACGAAGATCACGGCTATTTATGGAAAAGTAATTTTTGGATGGGGTGCTGTTGGCTCTAACTTTTCATTTGAGTCGAATTTCCATTTTCATTTTATTAGAGTGTATGACTTGTACATGTTCGTCGCCTGTTCTAAAACATGCAGATTTTCTTTCTCTTACTGAAGGAAATGGACCGTAGGACCACGTAGTGCTGGTGCGAAGTCTCGATTTGATAACAGCAACTGAACAACAGTATCGCCCATCACTTAAAAGAGTATCGTTTTCGTAAGTCACAATTGTCGGTGATGAGCCGAAAGTTGTACCCTTACTCGTAACATAATTTATTCGACGTAGTCCTACGTAAAAAAAGAAAAAAGTGAAGAGATTTTTTAATGGAAAAACTGATACTTTCATCCAGCTCTGCGAAATAATTCATAAAGTTCCTTAAAATAAAAATTAAAAATAAAACAGCACACCAATGAGTTAATACTTTATTCCGTGACGCCATCTAATATTTTTCTTCGACTCGTACCAAATGTTTTCCATTTTGTAATTATTTTTACCAACTGTTCTTGCAACCGGAAGATCATTCAAGCGAGTAACCGTTTACACACGCTTTCAGACTGCATGTCTCGTGTGTTATTTGTTTTGTTATTCGTGATTCATTGATATGACTCACAGTGCTATAATGAAAAAAAAAAAAAAAAAAAAACATGTTTTTTTGCTCAGTATTTCATCATTTGTTTTTTCGGGTTCGTTAAAGTTGCTCAATTTTGTAAATGCGACGTATATCGACTCGTACCAGCAATGCGAGGATAAGATGTGAGAAAAAGATGAAGAAAATTTCCATTAGGATTTTTTTGATAATTATTCGTTATCCTAACAAAATCTAAGGCTAATAGCAAAGAGCACTTGCTGTAGCAGCAAATAAACCTTTGGCGATTTTAACTGAAATATAGTTTCGATAAAAATATGAAAAATAGTCCTACTTCGAAAGGAAGTACCTACTTGTCTTTATATTCCACAGAAAACAGTAAAACAAAATATTTTGTTACTGCTGTTTGATTCTCGCAACAAATTTACTGTTCGACAACATTTTGATGTTCAGTTTAGAGGCACATACACTTGCTTGCTTACACTAGTTTGAAGTTGCTGCTGCTGTTTACCGTTGATTATGTAAGCGTAGCATAAGTACATCGTGATATGAATTGCTGAATAGATTAGTTATATGTGACGTCACAAACCGTCTGTAATGTATCAATAGTTGCAATAAAGTTATATAGACAGACAAGTTGACGCATTCTGATGAAAAATCGTCTCAAAAGTCATTTGGAAAATTTTATCCTTCTAAGGATGTACTATTGTCATTTGCAATTCAATTCCCTTCACCCGCGTTTCACTTTGAAGAGTTGGGTAGTGGACATCATAGAACATGAAGGTTTCGTCCTGTCAAGTTGATTTTACCTACTTTTGAAAATTGTAATGTTTTTGTTGGGTACGATGTTACTAAGGGCCCTTCACGTCTTGGTGGTTATCGTACTCGATTGTCGTACATATTCCTAAGAATGTGATGAAAAAATGAATTTTCAAAATTCCTGTAACTTTAAAGATTGTTATTAAAATCATTGTTAGTTTCTGAAAAAATTTTCAAATAAAAAAATTGTGACTGTGAAATGAAATTTTTTTGTATTTTTAACACAGTTTGAGGCGTGTTTTCGATTTATTTTTTCCGTAATGCTGTAAAATCCTTTATTCAAATTTTTATCCATTCTTTATCTTAATTTAACATAATATTATCTCAGCTGTAATTTGAAACCCTTTCTTGTACCGAACACTTATCTCTTTAGTGCTGCGCGTGTGAAAACTGGGCTTCGCTTGCGACCTATGAATTCTATTTATAGTCCATCGAGTGATCCCTTAAATGAAACACAACCTGCAACTACTTTACAATTTTACTTGAATTATTTAGGCATTATTGCCTGTTGGAATATGTGGGAATACGAATATACATGAAAATGAAATGCCACGGGAGCTATTCCACTAACACTGTACATCGTTTCAGCCACTTAACGCTATTCACGCCTTCTTTTACGTGGCGTAAAGTCCCATAAAAATCTCATGAAACGATCCGTCACGTTAAAAAGTTCGCTGAAACGACATAAGTGGCTGAATGTCGTAAAGTGTTAGTGGAGTAGCTCTTCAGAATCATAACAAATTTATATTTGGCAACGTTATTTTAAGGCGCAGGGATCATCTTTCCTCAACTTTCATTGGGCTGAGTATAATAAGCATTAGGAATGTAAATTTTATTATCTCTTTACACACGCTTTTTGGCGAAGAACATGATTTTGAGTTTATCCTAAAAATTTTTGAGCGAGATCAGCGTAACGAATAAAATCTGACAACCACCTGCAATCTACCTCTTAGTATATTTCTGAAATTTTTTCCTCTTATTTTTCAGGATAGTCGTGATAATATGAGTATTGTACTAGTCACTTTTCCTGGAGCTCCTACTCCTGATGCCGATGCGATTCAGAAAGAGAAGCACCTAGAAGATTTAATTGAAAGACGGATTGAAGGTAAATGAGGTATTAGGTTACCAATATGCCTTGATCGATTCTTTTGTCACTGCCTGTGGAAAAGTAACTTGGTTATGTGTTTCTACAAAATTGACCCTTTCGTAAGATTACAGTGAGTTTCGAGTGTCTTTTAAGACTAAACCTAAAAAACTAACGCAGCAGCAGTTCCGTTAGAAAAAGCAGATTTTCAAAAAGTAGAAAATGTGTTGCTAAAAAGTTGTGAATAGATCATAATTGATGGTTGTCTTGAATGTTGTAACTGTTGGCCTGCAATTACACATGTTAAAACCATTACTTCTTTCAAAATCGAAACCAAAAAATATTTTAAGGAGTACTGCCCGGCCAATCCGCTCCAACATTGGTCGGATGTTAAAATAGATTTTAACAAATATTTGTTCCAAATTTCGTTGCTATTGATACAAAAGAGCAATTTATTGCCAAAATTCATTGACTGATAGTTTTTTTTTAATTTTAATTTTTGCCGAATAATACCGAAAATATAGTTTTCATTGCCAAGTTTTAACCTTAATAATGTCGTAAAATCCACACTTTAGTAATTAGGTACAATGTCTAGAAAAATTTTCTTGAAAAATAATATTTAAAATCCCTGGAATAAACATTGTCCATTTTTGTCATTTTCATAGAATAACCCATATACGTATGATATATGAATTTGAGTTTTTGGTGTCAAAATTTTCCTTAAGTTATGAAACGATAAACGTACCTACCTCCTCTTTTAGGTTGTTTCATAAGACCAAGATTAGTTGGTAGATTTTCATAGAAAACATACTTAAAGGAAAGCCGCATTATATTACACTGTCTCGTAGTCGAACAACTGCAATTCAAGTAGCATTCTTCTGAAAACAGAGTGACCAGATAAACCTTTGTGACAATTTTACTTTGGTACAAGATGACGGTGAGACATTTCAGTTGACTCCTCGAAGTTTTAAAGACACATTTATCTTTCAACGTTGCTTTCAATAAGTTTCTCAACCAAAATCTACCATGTAGCCTATTTAAACCGTAACGAATTACATTGTCTTTGAAGAAATTTTCGTCCCAAAGTTTTACAAGATTGAAAAAGTTACTCGTATGTTATCAATGTTATTTTGTTTTTGCAGATATCATTGGTGAAAATGATAAAGTTAGTTTCGAGATAGTGTTTCACACTTTAGAAGAGGACGACTTACCAAACCTACCACCCGGTGGTGGTATTAGCGCTAAGTGAGTTTTCATAAGTAATTGATAAATTTTCTAGGGCTATAAGAGTAAATTACGTTTTTGCAACATCTGTCGATAAAGTAGATGATTATGCGCTCCTTGGTGCATCTTGACGGTGTATAAATTTAGAAAGCGGACGACGCATAATGTAAATTCTTTATTAATCGTGTTGTACGCTCGCCTTATTTTATAAATTTGTCTTTATAAATTTCACATTTCGTTCATCCTTATCAAATTTATTTCAGTTTTTTTGGCGGGGGGGGGGGGGGGTCCAAAAAACAGTGTATGACACGCGTGTCTATCGTATGTGATTGATACTCGTGTCAGAATAACCTGCTTTATACAATAATTGTATCGCAAATAACTATAATGTGTTCAGAAGTGAAGAAATATTTACAATGAATTTTTACGCTTGAAAATTGATTTTATTCTCACCCGCCAGCTTTTTTTTTTCTTCTACTTTTATTTTTTTTTTTTATTTCCAGGAGGAGTTTTATCGAGAGTATCTTCTTGAAACTATGTCCTGAACAAGCTAATACATTAAGTGTAAGTGATCAAGTACCTCAAAGTAATTACTAAAAAAAAAAAAAAGAGAACTGATTTGCCCAGCACTTGATACTAACCATGGAATTCTTTGCCTAGGACAATGAAACGTAACCCTGGGGAACCAAATAATATCCGTAGATGGAAACAAAAAAATTCGTGGTACGGTTTTTATTAATTCTTTAAACTGTAATAATTTTTTTTTAAATAAATTTTTTTTTCTGTGTTACTTCTAAAGAGAAGAATACAAACTAGAATTGTAAATATATACAAAAATATAAATACTTATTTTTTTTTTTTTTCGTTTAAAAATTTTGAAACGACAATGTCACTTGTAACATACCTATATATTGTTTTAAAAACTTCGAGATTTTTATTTTTGAAAACTTTTCTTGCAGGCGATTTTATTACGAACTCATATCAATATACTGTGCATTTTGTTCAGATAGAACCGTCAATAATTTTTTTTTTGTTTTTTTACTTTTTGTGGTTAAGGTTTAGGGTTTAATTATTTGCGATTTAACGATAATACCCTCGTTTTATTCAGTTTTGGATTCACGTGCGATTATAATGTGACATGTTTGCGGTTTGTTTCTCGGGTTTTTCGCGACTGTTCACAATTTTGAATGTCGTTTATTGTTGAAGTAGTTGTTTTCAAAATCAAAAAACTCGTGCGTGAATTCAGACTTATTCTGCCCTCTTACAGTTATATTTTTTTCGGCGGTTCTATCGGAGTAACCGTAATTAATTTAATTTAATAATTTAAAATTAATTTAAAAAGTACAATAAACCTTTTTTTTTTCTATTTAACGTGTTTGTTTGTCGAGGATGATTCGAACTTTAAATCGTGTTCGAGATAGGAGCTTCTAAACATTATAGATAGCTACTTTTTCGTCATAAATTAAATTTTAGAGGAGCCTTTAACGAATAAAATGAACTTAAGAACAAAAAGTTAGAGCCATTAGAAGCCGATAAAATTGAAGAAGAAAATGAAACTGTGCATCAGATTGATTTAATTTTATGTTATTGGTCAACTTCATACTTTTTTATATAACTAATAATAATAATTACTTATTGATTCGCCGTTTTTTAGACTTATCATTAGTTGTCTTTAGGGTCAAGTTTACAGATAACATTGAATTAGCATTAAATTAAATCAATTTGATGCACAATTGTATCACGTTCTAGAATTTTCTTGGCTTCTAATGCAGTAATGGCCTTCCATTCAAAAAGCTGGAAAAGTTATCATACCGTCGGGTAACAGAAAAAAAGTGACATTATATCAATTTAATGACATCGTTGAAGTGAAACGATATCTTGATAAATTTTCGCTAGGTTATGTTTTCGATAACATGTATCGTCTTTAATTGAGGTACGATGTACGATTTCAAAAATCATCGGAAGTAGTTCGCACAACACTTTAAATATCTTCTTCGGCGATACACGATTATACACCGGTGCGTTGACAATATATTACACATGTACCTACGTCGGAACGAGAACATGCAGATCCAAAGAAGACGACTAACGAAACATTAAAACACGTTTTAATAATATTTTATGCACTCGGCACACATTACGACAATCAAAATGGACAAAAATTAAATACGTAAACAAATAACAAACTTTCAGTCATGATCATCGATCGCAGCAGCGGAGTGGGCAAAACAGTGGCCTATATGTTGGAGGTGATTTGTCGTAAAAACTTTCTTCCATCGAGTCGTAACAAAATACAAGGACACGCCAAATATCTAGAAACTAATACATTATGCCACGTCATTTGTTCGCGCTCCAACCACGCCAAATCGACGCTAAACTTGTCACCAGCCCTCCGGCGATACTGTTCGTTTGCGTGGTACTAATGGTGTGTTTACGGGTTACACTATTCGATCCGGGCATCGCTTCAGGGCACGAAACCAAAGGTACCTGTAACAAGTTGATATCATTGGCATTTTTTATAGCGTACGACGTGTACCTATCCACAAAACAATAAGATATCGGCCAGAAACGTCATTTATACATCGACATGATCTCCTAGGAGGTGGTTTTCTCGGGTGCCTATCAAGCGAGCTAGCACGGACATAGCCAAAGGGGGATGGGGGAAAGCTCCCTTCCAAAATCTTTCTGGAGTTGACAAAATCGACTTGTTGTATAGTTAGCAAATCGTACCAATTGATACTTTTTTTTTTCGTTGGTTTCTAAAGTTTGCATAGCAGTTGACCACTTTGGAGTTGGCAAAATTGCCAGTTCTGGCAGTTATATATAAAAAGATAGTTGGCAAATCATATCAGTTGACAATCTTTCAAAAATTTCAGCTGCAAAAATTTTCGTTCCCCCCTCCAAAAAAAAACAAAGCCTTTCGTTACGTTCCTGATTGTTGTTAACGTTATAATTTTTAATGCGAATACTGATCTCTGGAAAAATAAAAAAACTCGTAACACACCATCAGCTCCGTTAGAAAAAGAATGTTTTCAAAAAATATAAAATTAGTTACCAAAAAGTTATTAACAGATTATAATTGATGACTGAATTAAATTTTTCAACTATTGACCTAAAATTACGCAGTTAAAAACAATTACCCATTTCAAAATCAAAACAAAAGTAGATTGTTTGGAAGTACCTTCTGGCCAATCCACACCAGAATTGGTAGCATGTTGCAATAAATTATAGTTAATATTTTTTGAAAATTTCTTAGTTATTAGTTCAAAATCTAGTATTTTATAGCCCAAAAAATATCAAAAAAAGCTGCACCGTAATTACAATCCAGTCGATTCGCGCTAATATTTGTAAGATGTTAGAACAGATTATAATAAATATTTGTTCGGAACTACATTCCTATTGGTCCAATTAGGCATTTTATAGCCAAAACAAAAACAGAAATCGGTACTATCTGGCCAATCTGCACCAAAATTGATAGCAGATTATAATAGATTATAATGAATATTTGTTCCAAATTTTGTAGCTATTGGTCCAAAATTAAGAATTTTCATATTCAAAATAAAAATGTAACTAGCGGAACCGAAGTACCATTTGGCATATCTACACCAAAATCAATAGGTCAGGTCTATAGCTTCGTACTAATGTTCGTTCTGAATTTCATAACTATGGGACAAAAATTGCACCAAAATAACAAGAAATTGGCTTTTATACAGGGTTATTCATATTATCACGCACCACAGGAAAATAACATTGTGGTGTATTATAAAATGAATAAGTCAGGTAAATGTCATATGATTTGTCATTTACATTGTACCAAAATTCAAAAGTAAAGAACACGAATAAAACAACTAAATACACAATTAAGGAACCAAGATAATGTAATTAATAAGTAAAATGAACATTTTTAAGTAGATCATTCAAAATGACCGCCAGCAGTCATGACACAATACCATAAGCAGTCAATGAACTCAAACAATCTCTAACTGAGCATAGGTAATTTTGGCCCCACAATCATATATCACATGACCGAGTCCCTCTGCAGTGGAATATGGGCCATATTTCTAAATCACAGATGACATGCGACGCTACAAAAAAACATACAACGGACTGAGATCAGGGGCCAAAATTACTGATGGTCAATTAGAGCATGTTCTAGCTAAGTTTACTGATCATGTAGGGTATTGATTCAAGGCTACTGGTTGTCATTTTGAAAATCTTCATTTTACTTATAAATTATATCTTTTTGATTCCTTATTTGTGTATTTTGTTATTTATTTGCGTATTTTACTTTTGAATTTTGGTGCAATGTAAATGACAAATCATATGACATTTACCTTACTTATTCATTTTATCACGCACCACAATGTTAATTTTCTATGGTGCATGATAACACGAATAACTCCGTACATATTTAGTTATATTAATAAAATTCAATGTAAGTACTGTAATGATAATTCCGTATCATTCATAATATCTCTCTCTTATATATATATATATATATAACATATATATCAATCACCTAAAACAATTCTCATTATATTGACATTATGTAAACAAGTTTTTACTTGCCTTTACTGACTCAAATGTTCTACATTCGATGTTTATAAACAAACATAAATATACTTTTCATAACAACTCTTTTCTATAAAACTATTCTGCAGATATTGCAAATACCCAAAATCACCATTTATGTCATTTCCTTAAACTCCTATTGGACAATATCTAAACTTGTATTGTCATAACTCTCCAATCATATCACTACCATTTCTACTCTCCAAGAAACCGCCATATTCTCCTCCCAAAACTTCTAGCTATAAAAACTCATGTAACCATGTACATTTTACCCCTTTTTCTATTAATCTTATTATTCCTACTGTAACTTACTACGTAACTTACTATTTAGTATTTCACCGTTTTATATCTTGTTTAATACAACCTTTTAACATTTACGAGTATTTAATTATTTTGTAACCAATATTCTCGTTACAAGTATATTTGTTTGCCCCGAACCTCTTGGAAGAGATCGAGATGAAATTTTCAGGATTTATTTTTGTTACTTAGAGGCATGTTTGTAGCCATTGTCAAACTCTCTCGCTTCTCTGGGAGTGAAATTGACCATTTTCACCACAATTCGTTATTTATGGTACAAAGACGAACAAGGAGAAACGAAAGGAAATGAAAGAGAATGAAAAAAATAACGAGTCACGGGCGCACGCAAGTGAAGCAGCAGGTTACATCTATACTCAGTTATTTGACATCTGCCGAGTTAGTTGATACAGAAAACGAGGAATTAGAATGTTTTATCGACTTGTTTAAAATGAAAAATAAAATAAATAAATAATTTTTATCAAATTTTGTCATCCACTGCAAGTAATTTCTAAGGACAAAATACAAGAAAATAATATTTCAGAAATTTAGGGCGGAGAAAGCACACTCTGCCTACCACCTTGACGTTCGTTAACGAATACAGAGAATGATTATTCCGAATTATTTAGATTCGTCCTGGAAATTTATTATTTTGAACTAATGATAGTCATCAAAGCGAATTATATAGAGGATTAGAATTCGGTTAAAATAGTTTAAAGAGTTTGTCCTACAACTATTGTCATCAGCGTTTGTCTAATCAAGTGCATACATGGTAACTGTGCAACGCGTACTTATTTCTGAATGCTCTCTGACGACATTTTCTTCATCTTTATTAAACGACTTCAAAAAAAAGTTAGTTATAAATTCGATTTACATAATTTTTTTTTTTTTAATGTTTGTTTCAGTATAACTTCTTGTCCTGGGCACCGATTTTAATGAACTTTTTTATTCGTATAATAGAGGGTGATCCCTCCGTGATCTCATATCATTGTTTTTTAGAACTGATAAGATAGTTTCTGAGCTACTTTCAAAAAATTGTTTGTTCCTAAAAAAAATTACTGCTAACCCTAATACAAATGTAAGTGAAACAAATATGTTTTAAAAACAAGCTTTTGTTTAATGTGGGAACTAAAAAATAAAAATTTTTTCTGTTTTTAGTCGAAGCATATTAGAAGGATATGAGTTATAAAAACATTTTACTCAAAAAAATTTCGTTTTGGGGAAAATTGTTGGAAGTGGTCCCTTAAACATATTAAAAATCCGACTCCTCATCCCTCGAGTTAATTTTTTCATATTAGGTTTTTCAAGAAAATCATTTGTAGAAAATTTGGATCCTAGACACTTCTTCATCGAGTCAATCATAAAATACCCGAAAGACACGTTGAATTTAAGTATGTATGATACACAATGGAGCCCAAAATAGGTACGCCTATTTCTATACAATTTTTATTTCGCCTAGTAATATTTAATGTAACTTCAGTAACGTTTATTAGAGGCCACCTGTTTGCACCTACGAAAGAAATTACCTTCTTATTTGGAACAGACTATAGTATGTTCAGAATAAAAAGTGCCAGGTGGGCAGACGTGCTCTCACGCTAGTTCACAATGATTAAGATAAAATGCACGAAGTCTGAAAAATTTCAGGTCTCAAGTCTCTAGAAGTAACAGTTTTCTCGCAATTTTTCTCAAAAATTTTGAATTTTCCAAAATTTTTTCACAATTCCAACGATAATTACCAAGAACAGTAATCAAGTTCATATTTTCCAACAGTTGAAGATATGAATATAATTCTTGAAAAGTAATAATTTATTGAAGAAACTAAAATACAAAATTTGATCAATAATTAATTAATTATTAATTTAATCATCTCTTCAAAAGAAATTTGTGTTTAATATACTAATGAATGAAACTACGAAGTACATGAACAAGCTAGAACCACCATCTCATTAGTAATACCATCTAATATAGCTAATCCACCAGTGTATAAAAGATTTTTGAACATAA